>CAJQZJ010032342.1:3895998-3919912 GCA_907164525.1 Lophiomys imhausi
CTAGTAATACCCACCTGATCCAGTGTTCATGTTCTAGTAATACCCACTGACCTAATGATGGTGTAGAGCACAAGGGTAGTGATGCTGTCAACTTAATGTTAAGAAGACAAGCAGTTAAGTGAGACTGTCACACACTGATGTTAAAAGGTACCAGCCTAATTACTGCCTTTTCCTGCAGTTAGAAGGAATATTTATACATAGTGTTGTGAGAAATAAAAAGAAGGAAATCTACCCATGCTATTTCGCCATCACACATGAACGTCAGAAGATACAGACATAGTTCCTGATAAGTAGTACTTAGATAAGATAGAAAAGGTACTGAATTTGTAATAAAACTGCGAGTCTCTAAAAATGAGTTCCAACCAATGGCTACCTACTTATCCAGAAGACACTGAGCCTGCACAGATATGTTAACAAGTCCCTCACGGCACTGTCTGAACAGAAGAGCTTTGGTTGAGAAGATGGCTCCTTAGTCCTGGGAATGACAAATTTGAAACTTTCTGAGAAGCCCACATCTGCCAGGGAAGAACTTAGAATTTCATGTCTGTCTTAGAGAGAGAGTTGAATGAGGAGAAACCGGGTGTTCAGCTGTAGTGTGTTGGGCTTTTGTAAAAGAATTTCAAGAGAGCTCCATTTGAAAACCTAAAGATGCAACAGCGGGCAGAACAGGAGAAGACAAATTAATTCTGTCACTATGTGCCAAGGCCATGAGATGAAGCCACACTCCAGTGAGTAGAGTAAAAAAATGTATACACACTTAAAAACAAAATCAAATGCTATTTTGAGGTGGAGGACAGAGGAGACTTCATTCACATAACCCTTTTCAGGGAATAATATAATTGTTTTCTATTATTGTTGCTAATGCACTAGCATGCATAACTTAAAAATTGAAATTTATTATAGTTATAAATGTAGAACATAGTAACTTTATGTTAAGAACTATTTATAATTTGTGTAACCCACTAAAAATCAAGGAACTTATCTGCTATAGATGAAAAGCAGTCAGTGTTCACAATGTGGCAAAATGGCCAATTAATTATATTGGCAAGTCTGGTTTTCGGGAATGAGGGAAGATGAGAGCTAAACTGCACAAATGTAGATGGCACCACCATGGGGTCTACTCTGCTTGATCTCTGAAGTGATTTCTTCTGTTGAAGTAGAAGAATAAATACTGCAAGCACACGAAAGTGAAAAACTCACCATAAAAACATGAACATGGTAATACTCAGAAATCTTAATCCTACAATGATGATATATGAGTCATCTCTAATCATAGAGTAAAAGTTAAGTGCAAATGCATTAAAATCACTAATTGTTAAATGGATAGATAATGCAAAAATATGTAATTATTACGATACTTCATTTTATGTATATGGGATAAGTTAATGGAATATCTGCATATAAAACTAGGTTGTAGTAGCTTAAAATAAACTGTATTTATAAGACCTTTTGCATATGCCACATGGCAACTAGAAACCACAAATGTATTATAGATTCAAAAACATTTCAGGGAATGACAATTAAAAATATTATTTCATCAGTTGAGGAGATGGCTTGGATGGTAAAGGTATCAGCTGCTCAGCCTCACAACTTGAATTTCCCAGGACCCACATGATAAAACTGACTCCCCTGAAGTTTGTCCTCTAAATATCACATGTGTGTTCTGGCATGCCTGAACCCCATACATGCAAAACAAATTAATAAATGTTTATAATATTTAACAAACATTAATTTTAAATGGCCAAATCAAAAAATAAGTCATAAAAAGCACAAAAATTACCCTTAATTTCTATAAATGTAAATGGCTTATTTTATATATGAAAAAAAACAGAATTACAGGGTGCATAAGGAAACAGAATAGAGCTACAGAGAATTCCTAAGTTATCATCGTTCAACTTAAATACTTCCAATAGGACAGTGGTGTAAGGGAAATATACATTCATTATAAACTGTATTATACATGATCTTTTCCTGGATTGCTAGTGTGATAGGTAAGAACTCATGATGCTTGGCAGTTGAAATGAGCTTTAGCACCAGGTCAGGCAGACAAGCACCAGGGTTAGAAACTGAGATTCTGTCTCACTACACTGTGGCATTTGGTAGATTAAACATAGTAAATGAATTTTTGATTTATGATGTATATGTTTTTACTTCTGATGGGTTTTTTCAGTGTAACCATGTTATAAATCAAGAAACATGCATACAGTCTGCTAGCAATTTCCCTATGCATTAAGGGCACACACAGGTGACCATCAAAGGCTGAAAAAAAAAGGACTATTACTTAGTAAGATAGCACTGGTAGCATGCATACAGCAGTAAAATTAGACTTGAAAAAATATTCTATCAAAGGACAATGAAGGTCATTATAAAACAACACAGTGATTAGCCCATCTATCAAATCATGTCAACTGTCCTCTCTAACAATACAAATCAAAATTAGGGATTTTGGAGTCCATGGTTCTAAAAGAAATTTAAAGATAAATTTAAAAGTATATAGAAGTAAATAAAAATCAAAACACTAAATCATAGGATGCAGCCAAATATTTATAGAAGTGCTGAGAGAAGGACAGAGAGAAATCATAAGAACAATAGCACAATAGTCTAGACCACTGCCACTAGATGTTGCCATCTAGATGTCCTTTCACAAAAATGGGGTCATCTCACACTTGTATTTCTTTTTTTTAAATAATTTATTTTTTATTTCTTCAAGTTACATCTCAATCACAATCCCCTCCCTACTCCCCCCTCCAGTCCCACCCTTCCACCCTCCTCCCCCTATCACAGTTATTTTCTAAGCTACTCAGAAATCAAGTTGCTGAGAGACAAGCAATATTTGCTTATCTAAATATAAGAGATAGATAGGGCATCTTCAAAAACCTCAAGAGATCTGCAGAATATGGCATTCAAAGATGTTTTCTTAACTTAAGAATTTTTGATATCGAGACATGTCAGCTACTGACAGCACCCCCTATTCTACTCCAAGTAGAAGATGAGCATCTAAGAATCTCCAGTGGGAGATGATTGTATTGGTGGTAAGCCATTCTCTTGGCAAGAAAAACCCCTTGCTTCAACTGTAGACACACTTGTATTTCTATAGTGACTATTGGAAAAAAAAAACTTCAAGTGCACTTACTGCTCTTTCAGAGAACCTATATTGTCCCTAGAACCCTTATCATGTGTCCCAAAGCCACCTGTAACTCCAGTTCCAAGTGATCCAATATGAATCCCATGCACATGGTGCACATAAATATACTCAAGTGTGCAGACAGACACACATATCCAATATAAACGACAAGGTTCATTTCTGTAACAGCAGTCGTTGCTATAAGTAAGTAACTTGCTTTTGCCTATTTGTATGCTAAAATGCTAACCTATAATACTTCAAAAGGAACATATTAGATACAGATTTCTAGAGAACAAATGTCACTTAAAGGAGTTCGTGTGGGTGGTCAGTAATCCAAAATGAATGCTGTCACCAGTGTCTATAGAGCTCTTGAGTGCAATGCTTGCAATGGTGTGTGTGTGTGTGTGTGTGTGTGTGTGTGTGTGTGTATGTTTGATAAGAATATTCCTGAATTAAAACTATATATACTTACCTTAACTGTGTATATATCCTAAACAATTTAATTTCATCAATGATATGAAATATACACTTCATAATCAAATGCAGTGTCAGTAAATTTCATATGTGCTTAAGTGGTACTTTTGAAATATAGCTTCCATGTACATCTCATAAAACAAATAGAAAATTATAGGCTCTGTCTGTCTCTTTTATACTCAAAAGCATAGTGGAGATCTTTTCTGAGACAAGAATAAAGGTTTTATGACCTTTTACAAATGGGATTATTTATTGTGACTAATTCAAATATGAAGAAGAAAAATAGAGGATTTTAATATGGTAATTGAGGTTGTATACAATTACACAGAAAGTCTCAAAGCTCTACTATGCACAGTTTATCATGCAATTTAATCATTTTATTCATAATAGTAATACATCAGTAATTGCACCTGATAGATATCCCAAATGCACAGCTAAAAGATTTAGAGGTAGTGGTTGAAATTTAGCTGAAATTTATTTAAATGAATTAAAAAAATAGATGGGGTAATAATACTTGGAATTTAGCTGAAATTTATTTAAACTAATTTAAAAGAACAGTCTGTCATTAGCAGCATGTTGCACTAGTCATTAAAAGTATCAGATTTGGTAAGGTATCACAAATTTTAAAAAAGAAAGATTGTTTATGGCCAAAGTAATTTGCAGTTGTCTCTGTGAAGAATGAGAGTGATTAAGCTCCATAACACATAGTGATTTCTAAATCTCAACGAAGCCATGAAAACTGTTTCCTTCAATAGTTTGCCAAGTTTCTCAAATAAGTTATTCATTTTAATGGATGTTCATTGTTCTAATAGTGAAAGCTACATTATGTTTAATCTCTGTATTGCCATGGTACATGCGATAGACCAGTCTTAGAATACATTCAGCTACTAAAACAATGAAAAGCTTCAAGAAGAGGTGACCATATGTCCTGCCCACTGTCATTAAGACACTCATTTTTAAATAAAAATTCTTACTTTAAAAGCCTTGATAAGAGGGTGAGGGGGAAGACGGTAGGAGGGTGGGAGCGGGAGGGAGAGGAGGAAGGGGATTATGATTGAGATGTAACTTGAAGAAATAAATAAATGTAAAAAAATAAAAAAGAATGATTTTCAAAAGTTTTAATAAATACTAATACACAAAAGACCTTGATAAGTGTGTTATTACTGTTGGCAGAACATTTTAAGAAAGACAAACCATGAGGAAATTTATACTAATCTTTACCTTTCTTAGCATAAGAATAAATAAATTTGTTGTTGTGACACATGAGACTACAAAGCTGGGCATCCCTTAACAATATGAACATTGAGAGATTGTTGCTGGTGCATCAATATACTGAAAGTATTGGTTTAAGAACAAAAGAAAATGACTTTTATTTGGTACGTGTGTTTCTGAGTGATTACCAACAAAAAATATTTGGTCCAGTATAAAGGTTTCTAGTAAAAGTAAATTAAAGTTCTAAGTCAAACAGATGTGAGTGGAGTGAAGCCATATTTGATAAAAATAAACTGGGGTAATATATGTAGTTAGACAAATTTTAGTTAGAGCTCCAAGAATATTCAAACAAATATAGTAATGAAGAATAACAACAAGCTGTCAAGCCTCCAGCTATCTCTTCCTACTCCCTCTCAAACTCATGACCTGTTTTTCATGACCACACACACACACACACACACACACACACACACACACACACACACACTTACAAATAATTAGCATGGGGTCCATTTACTCTTTCCCATATCTATATGTGTGTAGGGTTGACATGAGAAAATGAACTTTCAGGGGCTGATTCCTGGAGAAGATTGATTCTTCTCTCTTGAACACATTGCTAGTGGCTCTTATCCTAGGGTAGCATCTTGTGAAATTTCTTCATCCATGTTGGCATCTCAAGTTGTGCTTACGTCTTGTTTAATTGTTAGGAATGCATATCTGAAGTTCCTCATTTTATGCAGAAGAGACTCTCTTTCAGCAGATGTTCTGATCTTCTGTCTCTCACAGTCTTTCCGTTCTTCCACAATGTTCCCTGAGCTTTAGGTGCAGGAGCTGTTATAAAAGTTAACAAGTAGGGTTGTGATTCCTCCAAATCAGCTGCTCTTTACAGTTAAGGATTCTGTAGTTGTCTCATCTGTTGCAAGGATGAACTTCTATGAAGTTGGATGAGAGTTATATTTATGCATATGAATGGTTTTATGTTTTCTTTTTTTATGTTCATAGCAGCTTTATTTCTTTTGTTTTGTGTTTTTTTAATGTTTATTGCTTCATTACATCTCCATCATAGAACCCTCTTTCCACCCCTCCTGGTTCCACCCTTCCATCCTCTCCTCCCTCTCCCACCCATCCCACTCCTCTGATGTGGAGTGTCCCTACATATCAGCCCCTCTCAGTTCAATAATCATATGAGAGCTAAGAGCTTCCTCTTGCACTGGGAGCCTGTATGGTAGCACCCATAGGGCAAATTGTCCCATAATAGGCAACAAAGTTTATGTTCCTGATCCTTTTGGTGTGTTAATTATAGGATAGTTATCCTGTACTATATGGCTAGAATCCAATTATAAGTGAGTAAATGCTATGTGCATCTTTCTGAGTCTGGGTGACTTTCTCACTCAGGATGAGCTTTCAAGTTCCATCCATTTGATGGTGAATTGCATGAATTCCTTGTTTCTGATAGCTGAGTGGTATTCCATTGTGTAAATGTACCACAATTTTTTTATCCATTCGTTGGCTAAGAGACATTTGGGTTGTTTCCAGTTTCTAGCTATTACAAATAAGGCTGCTATGAACATAGATGAGGATATGTCCTTGGGGTTTGGTGAGGAGTCAATTGAGTGGATACCCAGAATTGGTATGGCTGGGTCTTGAGGTAGGGCTATTACAAGTTTTCTAAGATATCGTCAGATTGATTTCCATAGTGGTTGTAAAGTTTGCACTCCCATCAGCAATGGAGGAGTGTTCCTCTTTCTCCACAACCTCGCCAGCATGTGCTGTCTTTGAGGTTTTGACTTTAGCCATTCTGACAGGTGTGAGATGGAATCTCAGAGTCATCTTGAGTTGCATTTCTCTGATGATTAAGGATGTTGAGCATCTCATTAAATGTCACACTGTCATTAGAGATTCCTCCATTGTGAGTTCTCAGTTTAGCTCTGTTCTCCATTTTTTGATTGGATTATTTGGTTTCTTGGCATTTAATTTCTTGAGTTCGTTATAAATTATGAATATTAGCCCTCTGTTGAATGTGTGGTGCATAAAGATCTTTTCTTAATCTGTAGGTTACGATTTTCTTTTAATGACAGTGTCCTTTGCCTAATAGAACCTTCTCAGTTTCATAAGGTCCCATTATTGATTGTTGGTCTTAGAGCTTGAGCTGTGGTGTTCTGTTCAGGAAGTTGTCATCTGTGCTAATGAGTTTGAGGCTTTTCCCACTTTTTCTTCTATTAGATTTAGTGTGTCCAGTTTTATGTTAAGGTCTTTGATCCACGTGGACTTAGGTTTTATGCAAGGTAATATATATGGATCTAATTTCATTCTTTTACATGTCCACATCCAGTTAGACCATCACCATTTGTTGAAGATGGTGTCCTTTTTCCATTTTACGGTTTTGGTTTCTTTGTCAAAAATTAAGTGACCATAGGTATGTGGGTTACTTTCTGGGTCTTTAATTCGATTCCATTGATCCAGTGGTCTCTTTCCATACCAGTACCATGCTGCATTTATTACTATTGTTCTGTAGTATAGCTTGAAATCTGGGATTGTGACACCTGCAGATGGTTCTGGCCCTGTGCTTTTTTTGGTTGGGAGATTTTTAATGACTGTTTCTATTTCCTTAAGGGTTATAGGACTGTTTAATCTGTTAACCTGATCTTGATTTAACCTTGGTAGGTGGAATCTATCAAGAAAATTGTCCATTTCACTTAGATTTTCAAATTTGGTGGAGTACATATTTTTAAAGTAGGACCTAAAGATTCTCTGGATTTCCTCAATGTCTGTTGTTATTTCTCCCTTTTCATTTCTGATTTTGTCGATTTTGGTTTTTCCCCTCTTCCTTTTAGTCAATTTGGATAAGGGTTTGTCTATTTTGTTGATTTTCTCAAAGAACCAACTCTTGGTTTTGTTGATTCTTTGTATTGTTTGTTTCTAAGTTGTTGATTTCAGACCTAAGTTTGATGATTTCCTGCCTTCTGTTCCTCTTGGGAGTGTTTGCTTCTTTTTTTTTCCAGATCATCCAGTTCTGCTGTTAATTTGCTAATAGGAGCAATCACAATTTTCATTTTGAAGGCACTTAGTGCTATGAACTCTCCTCATAGCACTGCTTTCATTGTGTCCCATAGGTTTGGTATGTTGTGCCTTCATTTTCATTGGATTTTAAGAAGTCTTTGATTTCTTTATTTATTCCCTTACCCAGTAGTCATTCAGTAGAGAGCTGTTCAGTTTCCATGAATGCGTAGGCTTCCTGTTATTTCTGTTATTGAAGTCCAGCTTTATTCCATATGCTGTCATTTAAGTTTTTGATCTTAGCCATTCTGACAGATGTGAGATGGAATCTCAGAGTTCTCTTGAGTTGCATTTCTTTGATGATTTCTGATGATAAAAAGAGCAAGGTACTAGTATAGAATCAGACCAGTGGTTCAATAGAATTGAATTGAAGACCCAGAAATAAACCCACACACCTATAATCATTTAATTTTTGACAAAAAAGACAAAACCATACTATGGAAAAAGGGCAACATCTTCAACAAATGGTGCTGGTCTAACTGGATATCAACATGAAAAAGAATGCAAATAGACCCATATTTATCACCTTGCACCAAACTTAAGTCCAAGTGGATCAAAGACCTTAACCTAAAGCCCAACACACTAAATTTAAATGAAGAGAAATTGGGGAAAACCCTCGAATTCATTGGCACAGGTGATAACTTCCTGAACAGGACACCAATAGCTCAGGCTCTAAGACCAACCATCAATAAATGGGACCTCATGAAACTGGAAAGCTTCTGTAAGGCAAAGGACACTGTCATTAGAACAAAACGATAACCTACAGATTGGGAAAAGATCTTCATCAACCCCACATCTGACAGAGGGCTAATATCCAAAATTTACAAAGAACTCAAGAAATTAACACCAAGAAACCAAATAATCCAATCAAAAAATGGTGAACAGAGCCAAACTGAGAATTCACGAAGGAGGAATCCCTAATGGCTTAGAGACACTTGAAGAAATGTTCAGCATCCTTAATCATCAGAGAAATACAACTATTTTTAAATTTTTAATGACTTATTTACTTTATATTTTGTGTGCTGGGGAGTTTGGCTTTGATCTGTTTTTGGTTTTCATGCATTAGGTGTATCACATGCATATCTGATACTTTCTTAGGCCATGACATGGAATTGGATATCCTGGACCTTGAGTTACAGATGATGGTGAGTTATCATGTAGGTGCTGTGAAATGAACCCAGGTTCTCTGCAAAAGAGCAAGGATTTTTAAACACTGAGCCATTCCTCAGTCTTTGGATATAAGTGCTTAGAATATAGTTTAAAAGTATACTAGTAAACCCAATTTCTAATCCTGAGTAATAGCATGAGTATTTCTAACCCCGATAAATATTTTATATGATCTTGTTACACCTGCGTCACATTCATACTATTCTCACTTGAGTCATAATTAGAGCAGGAAAGATCAGCTCACTAATACAAACAGGCTTATCAACATATTGAAAGTCAAGTATTACATGAAATCCATCGGCGTGATTTGGGGGTCAAAAAGCTCAGTATTACATGAAATCCAACGGTGTGATTTGGGGGTCAAATAGCTCAGTATTACATGAAATCAAACGGCGTGATTTGGGGGTCAAAGCAGGATAGGATGTCATCTAAAATTTAAGGCTTTCTGTTTTAGAGATGAAGGAATTCAGAATAAAATCTGTTGCAGAAGGAATTTGAATTTCGTAATTTGTTCTCTTCATGTACCTTCCACCATGGCCCTTAAGTTCTGATTCGAAACTTTATCTTCATTTACCCTTGTCTTATCATAGCATTAATTTTTTCATACTTTTAATTTTATGTATTACATTTAAATATACATATGATATACATATTTTGTACATATATTTATTTATATAAATTTATAAATTTATTATTTTTATATATTTATAATTTCTATATATTAGATGATCTAAGACCCCAAAAAGTCATCAATGCATTCTGGACCCTCACCCATAATCATAGAATATAAGTGACAAGTGAGACAATATTATTAATTATTCTACTATAGCGAAGTGTATTAACTATGTGATTTTGCAAGCTAGGTTCAAGCAATATAATCTGCAGAAAAGAAACAGGGCTTAATATAGTTCCTGCCAAATGACTGGCAGGGATCATTTGTAAAAACTCTCCAGGTCTAGGCATACTATTCAAAAATACAAACAAGGAGGAAAACGTGACTAGGCAGAGAGAGGACACAGAATCAAGTTTATGAAAACAGTGTCTCTGTTGAGCCAGTAAGTGCACAGAGAAGGTGATCTGAAGGGCAAAGCAAAACACAGGTGTGAAAACACCTACACGTCAGAATCACAGTACAATCTGTCTGAGCCATTGAGTTTATATAGCCAGTTCAAATTCATCCTGTTAACTGATTTACTGCTCTTTCAAGGAATGAGGAATATTTTCAAGAGGGCTCTGTGGTTTCTTGGTCTGATTGCTGAGTTTAACTGGAGGGTCGGGTCTTGACAGGTTCCTTGTGATAAGGAGAATTTGTTGCATGGACCGGTCCTGATTAACATCTGCCACTGCATAAATATTGAGTAAGCATCATAGTTCCACACTTTCTAGTTCCTTTGATTTTAATTGTAGCATTGTAGAAATATTTTCAAATACTTTTAACTGGAAAATGACAAAACTACTGAAGTAGCAGTGCAGGATCTGAAAATATTCCAATAATATTTTATACTTTTTCACATAGTCATACCACAGATCCAAACCAATGGTCAGTGATTTAATTATCAAGGTGAAAATGAGCTTCATTGTATGGATATATTTCTATATTTTTATGAATAAAGTTTGTAAAAACAACTTCCTATATTTAATATTTAATCACTGTGTTTTAAAACACAGAAATGTGTGTGTGCCCAAACTTATTATTTCAGTTCTTTATAATTATTTTTATAAATATTTTATATTATTTGTTGGATTTCAATTAAAATACTCTATAAAATATTTATGAGGAGCTGGAGAGATGGCTCAACTATTCAACTATAAGAGTGCTCATTCAATTCTTTGTCCTAGATGGGGGCTTTTCAAAGTCTATGACTCCAGACCCAACGGAGCTGAAACCCTCTTCTGGCTGACTAAGGAATTATATAGTGCATAGTCAAACACAAAGGCAAATACTGATAAGCATGAAATAAAAATAAGTGTACCCTTAAAACATTACAAATAAAGAACTGGGTACCTTAGTTTTTAACTTGTCTTTTGAGTAGCACATAAACTCTAAGTTTCCATCTTAGGTTGTAATTATGATAAAGTGCATCTTTTTTCTATTTTTAACTCTTACCTATAAAAATAAGCCAATACAGATTTTTTCTTTTTTCATATTGTTTTTTCTCAATATATAGTGAAGTGATTATCACACAAATGTAATTTAATTGACTTGAAATATTGCATACCTTCTGACACCACTTAAAATATCACTTATTTTTTAAGGTAAATGCAATAATCATTGGTGTTCTAGTTAAGATCAAATTGCTGTGATCAAACACTATGACCAAAAGCAAGCTGGGCAGGAAAGTATTTATTTGGTATACACTTCCACATCGTGGTTTGTCACTGAGGGAAATTAGAACAGGAACTCAAGCAGGGCAAGAACCATAGAGGGGTGCTATTTACTGGCTTGTGCCTTGTGGATTACTCAGCATGATTTCTCACAGAACCCAGGGCCACCAGTCCAGGGATGACACCACTCATGGTAGCCTGGGTCTCCTCCATTAGTCACTATTTAAGATAATACTTTACAGACATATCTTATGGAGACATCTTCTCAATTGGAGTTGTCTCCTTTATGATAACTTGTACCAAACCGAGATAAAACTAGCCAGCACAAGTGGACTCTGCCTTGTGGCAAAATTGAACACATATACTTGCTATTGATTAGGCAATAAGTACTTAATATTGTGACATGATATTTATAATTGGCTAAGACAGAGATCCTCGTAAATTTATGTATAATCAGATTCTCTGAGCCACTTTCCTGCATTGTTTAGTTTAAGAATGGATTTCATTCATTTAGTGATAAATAATCAAAGAAATTTAAGAACATCATTATCATACACATGAGGTAACTGGAGACTATTTTATTGCATTCATCTTATCCTCTGCCCTCCTTCTCAGTACGTATGCTCATTCTTGCCATGGATCTTAGCAGGGATATTTAATGAAGATAAAATACGATAGGGTATAGGTAAAACAGGAGCATTATATAAAATTAGTCAAATTATTTTTCATTAATTTAATTATTTTTTACTTCAGATTACATCTCCATCTTTTTAACTTCAGTACATCCTTCTAAGTATTCCTCACAAAAATGTCTTTTCCTATTAAAGCATAATGTATAGTTTGGTAATTGTTTCCACATAGCACTCCTCTAAGATGAAATGCAGCTACACATATTATCCATTACAATCTATCGTGGTAAATGCACTAATACCATTTGTATATTTACTTGACCATTCACTTCTCTCTTGAGTGACTTGGTAATGACAGAGTTTACACAGTTTTAATCAAAATTTGAAAAACATAACTTTTTGTTCTTTTGTGTATAGAAAACTATGTTTTCTATATGTCTAAATTATGAGCTACACAAAATAACATCTGTAGAATTGCTGATATACATATGAAGGAAATTTAATTAAGTAAGAACATTTGCTCTCCTATGCATGCTATCAGTCTCACTAAACTGTTTCAAGATTTGACATCTATGATTCAGTTCTAAATATTATTACATTTTATATTACAGAGCGTTCACAGATTCAAAGAATATTTTTAAAGTTTGGAAGGCAGCTATGCTCACCACTATACCACCAACGCTATTTTTAAAGTTTGAAGTAGTGAAATCCAATCTCAATTTTGAATCATTAGCTTTTTACTAAGTCTTATTCCTCCTTTCTACATTATTATTTGGACATCTTGTGTCCAAAATTTTTTGGACATAATTGACATCCGTAATATGACATTACTCTGTAATAAGTTTTCTTTGTTGATTCTTGCCCATAAAATATCAAGAATCATTACTATATGCATATTAGGTGATTTCCAGTACATTAATTTCATTATTATTTGCTATATTATATTTACACAGTCCACAAAATTATGACTCTCATAAGAAGCACAACATTACAACATAGTTTTAAACTCTAAAAGCATCTGCATAGACTGAGAAACAGCCCTAAAAAAGAAGAAATAATAGGTTAGCTGGTGTATTTTTCAAAAAAAAAAGAAAGAAAGCAAAGACTTGTAGACTCCGCTTTATACTAGAACAGTACAGTTACGGTGGTATGATATAGACATATTTTTATATATTATAGCAAGCTAAGTGGATATAACATAACTTTCTAATTGTTTCTAAAGATAATTTAAAGTACTTGTGGAAACTTTTAGTTAAAGATATAGCAACATTCTATAATATAATCAGGAAAATTAACAACATTTCTCGCTGGAGAGTATTATTTATAACAATTAGAACTACCCAACAATAAAAGAGTTAAGAGTGCTACTAACCTCATTGTTCCAAATGAAAATATCAACTCAGTTTACTCATGTTTCTAAAATTCATGGCTTACATTGTAGAAAGAAAAGAGATTTGGACATCCTCACTTAATTTCCAAAACATCCTAACCTTCAGGATTTTAACACCATAAGATATGTTAATCATTACACCCTGTAAATTATACATAATTTACAGATGGGAAATCTAGAGTGTATAAGTATTTAAGACTGCGATTGTCCTTGTGGTATGAAATAATTAACTGTAGAGTTTAGTAGCTTTAGAAATGTGAGTAATTCATTATTTCTGTAATTCAAAATATATCTCATAAACGTGGTGGCATGTCAATAGTAACTGATGTGGGAACTTTTCAAAATAAGCCTTTTCTGAAGACTGGCACATGCCAGAACTTTAAATGATTTGGGGACGCCTTCCAACAGCAGCTGGCTGATTTATGTCTTCTCACAAACTGGTTGATGCAGTGGTATCCATGGCAGAAACGGGCTAGTTTAACAACTGACCTGCTCACAAAAGACATGCAAATATTTCATGAGGTAAGACATTAATTGAAGCTCTTGGATCCACAAACTAACACGAAGCACCTACTGAAGGAATTCTGAAGGTTCTATAGAGTTAATCAGTTTAACCTCATTTAGTTGAAAAGTTACCGGTTTGAAAAACTCTCAAAGTATATTTTGAGGTTACTTCCTAAATATCCTATGAAGTTCATGTCTAATACAGAGAATTTATTAAATGGAAATGAAAGGAATGGCTTCATCAGCCAAAGAGGCCTCATGGTGTTTATTTCTGATTAAATGGGAAAAAAGAAACAAACAATATCCAAACATTTCCTTAAATTTTTGTCTTTAAGTAATTATAAATATAGTTAAAAGGGAATATTAGTAAGTTGATGCATTTTAATGTCAAATACTACTTGGTGTGTAGCACATAAGATTAATGCTTTTAAATTTTAAAAAAGAATGCTACAAAACGCATCACTAATTATTTTTGAACAAATACCACATTTAAAAATTTTTCATAGTAGAATAAGATGGATACTCACTGAGGTAGTAGTAATTTAGTCCATCTATCTATTAATATTTTTAAACATTGTTAACAAAAAAACCCACATTTATTTGTGAGTTTTTATGTGTATAGGAGGTTGTATTAATTAGCAAGTATAAAAACCCCAGCTCACTTGAAAATTATAATCACAGCCTATAACCTAGCCATTCTTACCTGACTAAATAAGTGAGTTTTCAGGCTAAAATAAGACAGAGAACATCTTTGTCCCTGTTTTCAAAATGGATCTTGAAACTACATCTGAGGCAGCTCAGATGTCTAAATGCTCTTTGGCAAGCATGAAAATGCCATCTCAGTTCGGCTTAGATGCTATTGATTTTATATTACAAGTAGATGAAAGGTCTGTTGGGGGATCCTGTTTTATAATTGCTGCAGTGACCTCGCCATCCAGGACTACCCGGGGACAGATGTTGTTTGATCAAAATCAATGTAAAGTACACATTTATTCAACAAACTTCTATGAAATGGTGGAGAGGGGGGTGAATCACCGAGTATGAAAAGGGATATATAATAATATGATCTAAAAAAATCAGGCAGTTGCATCTTTAATAACTCTCAATTCCAAATGACTCTGAATCTGAATTAGGACCTGTGTGGCTCATCAACATTAGACTAGACAAATCAATAACTTGTGAAAGAAACCTGAGGATTTGAAAGACAGAATCTATAGGGCCAGGAATGAAGCTGCACAAAGCAGCCCAAATATCCTGCTCCTCTTATGTGGGCACATAGCTGTATGACATCACAGGTAGTGTAACACATGTCATTAACATATACCCTGCCCAAAGCAGGGCTCATATTCCCAACTTTCTTTCTGTCTTCCAAAGCTTCTTTTGTTGTTGTTGTTCAGTTGGAGAATCAAAGGAGTCTCATTTGATCTTCATAGGTAAACTTTTTTCAATCAAAGAATATTTCTCATATTTGGTAAATTCAAATTTGATGCTCTCCTTCAATAATAAGAAATAGAAGTTAGGCTGTGGATTGTTGGAGGGTCTTCTTCAGTACATAGGTAAGTTACCAAGAGAATGTGGAGCTTAAACTTCAAATTTCTAAATACTTTAAATACATAAAAGTTAAATATATACAAAAGTAGGATAAAATTTTGCCTCAACTCATTCCCATATAAGTACCGCGCGCTAACCGATTGCGCTACTGGAGCTCCTCAACTCATTCCCAATGCTAAATTATGAAACTGCTATTACAGTCATTCTGTGGGAGGTCCCTACAGGTTTCACAGCCAACAACAACAACAAAAGAAAAACAAACAAAAAGCTCAAAGCATCTGGGTGAGGAAAAAATGAAACTCAGTTCATCCTGATTTAGGTAATCTGTGATGGGCCAAGACTTTGAGAGTCTGACATCAGCTCACTCATTTTTGTCACATTTGAGCATAGCACAACTTAAAACCTTTTCAAATAACAACTAACTCAGTCCCATGAATTCATCAAAGCTTAAACCACTTTATATTGAAGCTCTTTTCAAAGGACTTACAGAATTGTCTTCTTTTACAGTTTATTTTTTTATTTTTAAAATATTTATTTATTACTTCAGGTTACATCTCCATCACAGTGTCCTCTTTCCACCTCTCCCAGTCCCACCCTCCCACCCTCTACCCCTTCAGGAGTGGATGTCCCTACATAACAGTCCCCCACCCCAGTTCAGCAGTCATATGAGAGCCAAGATCCTCCTCATACACTGGGAGCCTACAAGGCAGCACCACTAGAGGAAAGTGTCTTATTGACAGGAAAAAAGTCTATGCTCATGTGCCCTTTGGTGCATTGGTTGTAGTATAGTTATCCTGTACTATATAGCTAAAATCTGATTATAAGTGAATAGATGTCATGTGCATTCTTCTGAGTCTGGGTTAGTTCACTCAGGGTGATCTTCTCTAGTTCCATCCATTTGGCTGCAATTTGCATGATTACATTGTTTTTGATGGCTGAGTAGTATTCCATTGTGTAGATGTACCACAGTTTTTTAATCCATTCCTCGGTTGAGGGACATCTGGGTTGTTTCCAGTTTCTAGCTACTACAAATAAGGCTGCTATGAACATAGATGAGGAAACTTCCTTGTGATTTGGTGAGGAATCATTTGGATGTATACCCAGAAGTGGTATGGCTGAGTCCTGAGGCAGAGCTATTCCAAGTTTTCTAAGATATCACTAGACTAATTTCCATAGTGGTTGTATAAGCTCACAATCCCACCAGCAATAGAGAAATTTCCCATTTCTCCACAATCTCACCAGCATGTGCTGTCATTTGAGCTTTTGATCTTAGCCATTCTGACAGGTGTGAGATAGAATCTCAAGAGCCATCTTAAATTGCATTTCTCTGATGATTAAGGATGCAGAACATTTCTTCAAGTGCCTGTCAGTCATTTGTGAATTATCTGTTTAGCTCTGTTCCCCATTTTTGATTGGATTATTTGGTTTCTTGGCATTTAATTTCTTGAGTTCTTTGTAAATTTTGGATATTAGCCCTCTGTCAGATGTGGGGTTGGTGAAGATATTTTCCCAATCTATAGACTGCCATTTTGTTCGAATGACAGTGTCTTTTGCCTTACAGAAGCTTTTCAGTTTCATGAGGTTCCATTTATTGATTGTTGGTCTCAGGTCCTGAGCTGTTGCTCTTCTGTTCAAGAAGTTGTCACCTGTGCTGATGAGTTTGAGGATTTTCCCCACTTTCTCTTGTAATAGATTCAGTGTGTCTGGCCTTATGTTAAGGTCTGTGATCCACTTGGACTTAAGTTTTATACAAGGTGATAAGTATGGGTCTAATTTCATTCTTTTACATGTGGACATCCATTTGGAGCAGCACCATTTGTTGAAGATGCTGTCCTTTTTCCATTGTATGGTTTTGGCTTCTTTCTGAAAAAATAATTGACCATGGGTGTATGGGTCCATTTCTGGATCTTCAATTCAATTCCATTGATCCACTGGTCTGTTTCTATACCAGTACCATTCTGTTTTTATTACTATTGCTCTGTAGTACAGCTTGAAATCAGGGATGGCAATACTTCTAGATGTCTTTTTTTTTTAATTGTACAGGTTTGATTTAGCTATTCTGGGTTTTTTTTAGTCCATATGAAGTTGAGAATTGCTTTCTACAGGTCTATAAAGAATTATGGTGGTATTTTGATAGGAATTGCATTGAATCTGTATATTGCTTTTGGTAGGATGGATATTTTTATTATGTGGATCCTACCTATCCATGAAGAGGGGAGATCTTTCCATCTTCTGATGGCCTAGAGTTGATGATGATGATGATGGATAGATAGATAGAGAGTAGGCATAAGTTTATTTGTGATTCAAATACTGATTTCTGAACCCCCATATATGGTTGCAATCTTTATTCTGAGACTCTCCTGTCTCAATGTTGTATAAACACTGCTTCCCAATTGTCCCCTTATATGCCAATAAATAGAGTCAATCACTGATAAAGGAAGATAATAAATGGTCTCTTCATGGAGAGACCAT
This sequence comes from Lophiomys imhausi, assembly GCA_907164525.1. Taxonomy (NCBI): domain Eukaryota; kingdom Metazoa; phylum Chordata; class Mammalia; order Rodentia; family Muridae; genus Lophiomys; species Lophiomys imhausi. The sequence continues at coordinate 3,913,904 of CAJQZJ010032342.1, forward strand.
TAATTCAGGTCACATAGTCTTATCAGAGGAATGAACCTTGTGACACGTGACTCTAAGCACACTGTTTTAGCTTCTGCACCTCAAGCTTCCATTAATTTATTCAGGTGAATGTATATGGTTGGTAAAGATTTGAAAAAGTTCACTATTTCCAAATTTATGCTTTATCTTTTATTTATTTATTATTTTTTAAACAGGGTTCCACAGGTAGCCATGGCTATTCAGGAACGCACTCTATAGACCAGGCTGATCCAGAATTCACAGATATCTTCCTCCCTCTGCCTATCAAGTGCTGGATTAAAGGTGTGTGCCACCACTGCCTGACCCAAATTTTTGTTTTAAATATCCCTGTATGATAACAATTTGACTTATTTAAATCTTAACATTCATCTATATTTGGCATTATGCACTTTATAACCAAATTTTAGCCCAAGAAAGATAGCATTTGTTTAGAATTTACTCTACAATAAACACTGTATTCTAATCATTTTATGTACTGAACTTACCAGTAATCCTGAACAGTTCTGGAGATTTCAAGTTTTGATGCCAAATCCACTTATAAGTTGTCATGATATTTAGAGAAATAACCTAATATTGGCTAGAATTTAAACATTCTGATTAAATACAGGATTACACTATTTCTAAATATATCTATTATTATTGTTATAGTCCCTAAGTTGAATTATTACTGTGTGCTCAGTACTGGCCTGTTTTGTTCTTTTGTGGGCTATAGATTGATAGACATCAAGAATAGACCTCAGCTTTACCTAGATAAGGTCAACACATGAATTCTGCCTTCCTCTGTGGAAAAAGTAGACTGCCACACTGCTGATATAACATTATCTGGTATCATGTGTTTTAGTTAATGGAAGGCATTTTGAAATGGATTAGTACCATTTGCAAGTTTAGGCAATCAATAGCATTACTGGTTTCCAGAGTGGGAAACCTTATAGGCCCACAGAATGCAGAATGCTGAATGATCTGACTTCAACACACAGTAAAGAAAAGAATCACAGCAACTGACATACATATCTTTTATTAAGTCATAAACACTCACTTTGGGTCATTGAAACTGTGTGTGCCTTATCCTACAAAAGAGACATAGGTAATTCTACAAGATCCCCCAAAAATCTCTATATTACTGAAATTGTTTCAATAAACAAATATTCAATAATATAACTTCCTTTATTTGCCAACTTCTCTTTATTTATTGTTTTATTTTGTTCATATGCATATATATGTATGTGATTGTATGTGAAGGGCTACCTGGCATCATTCTTCAGGTACTACCACATTTTTTTTTTTTAAGTGGGATGCGATCTCTCTAGACTGTAACTGGCCAACCAAGCTCCATAAGCTGGTAAGTATCAGGGATCCTCCTGCCTATACTCTCCCAAGTTCTGGCACTTGTGGTATAGTGCCACATATTTGTAATGTAAGGTAACTTTGTCACCTGGGTCTGGTATCAAACATAGGTTGGCATTCTAGTAAGGACAGTACCTAAATGGCTGATTTACCTAGCTGAATAAACACTTTTAGATAACCTGGTTTTACAGTCACAGTAAAGGCAAATGACATATTATAACTTTTTGCCATTTTGCTGTCCATTAGATATACCTCTTTTCAATAAACAGGCTGAATAAAATCATTATCTACTTCCTAAAACATCCCAGATTCTTCTGCTTCTGTGGCCATTTAAAGTATCAATTGCTATTTTTTAAAAGAATATTTTCTATATTTGTTTCCTTCTCCTCGATTATTCAGTTCTTGATTTGAAAGTTGCATCCTCAGAAATAGGTTCTCTGATACTTTACATGAGCAAAATTTCTCTTTCAGTATAAGATATATAGTGAGCCTATATAATAATTTGTAATTATATACTTACCTATGCACTTATGAGCTTTGTATCTTATCCATTCAAATCTAAGCCATATGAAACTATAACAAATATTTGACTTATCTACTATAATTTTCACAGAATTTAGGGCAGTGTAAACTTTATAAATATTTACAAATATCATAAATATATTCAATTTAAGAAACTATGGAATATATATTAGAAAAATTTCAACATTTAACAATTAACAACCAAGTACAGAAGCAGTACTTATACATATTAAAGTATATTTGCTGTTTTTCAAGATGCAAGCATTAGGAGAAAACTCAATAAACTTGTTTTCATCTATAACACATCTAACCTTAATTAATTTGTAATTCTGGTAATTTTACCTTAAGTTTATGATTCAATCTCCTATTTCCCAAATTAAATATTTTAGTAATTATGAGTAAATGATTGTAAATGTTGAATTGATGGATTTCAAATAGACTCACATAGTTTTAAAAATACTTACTAAAACATTATAACCTAAATATATAGGTTGTATTATTTATTTGTTAAGCTAATAACTTCAAAGATTGTTTTATACAATTTGATGTATTTCTTTAGGAGTCAATATTAAATATTTAATAATTTATAAATTTTTCTTAGGCTTTCACATTTCAATCTACTAACTTAGTGGTTTATAAACACTGAGTTTGTATCATACTTCAGTTGCCATAGTGGACATTGTTCTATGTTGAGGAGAAGCCTTCATCTGTTACAGGAGTAGACCAGCTCAGTGCTATTTCCTGACATGTGTCTCATGCTTCACTTATTCTCTATGCTACATCACGTTCAATATACAGTTTGTCCACAGAATGCTGAGTGTTGTCACTGAAAATGAGTGAACATGAAACATGAACTGACTTAAATATACGCTTATAATGGATGTTCCGTTCATGCCCATTTCCTGAGGTATTGTAGAATCCTGTTCCGTGAATATAACAGTCATTGCCATCTCTATCCAAGTTGCAGTGACTGCTTTAATAAGACCCATAAGACCCAGCCTATTGACCTTCCCTCACAGAAGAATGGGTGGGTGTGGGTCACAGTCCTTCACCTGAAATTCCAATCCCTCCTTCCTATATCTTTGGCTATATGTAACTCTGCCCAAGCTAAACCTAATGTTCTTGTTCCAGGAGGTGATAGAGTACATAAACTATGAAAAACCAACAGAATGGGAGATTTGCCAAAGATTTCAGGGTTTTGAAATATTATCAAAATATGGGCATGCAGAACTATGGAGACCTGATTTTGATAGCCCAGAAAATATGACATTTCATGTGAATACCAAATGAAGAATAGTCACAGGCAATGTAGAATCGAAATTAAATCACAAGTCATGAGGTTGGTTCTAATTTAATAAGTAAATCAGTCTAAGTGTTGAGTGACCAATGAAAGGAAATCATGTAATCTAACTTAAGGAGTCTTTACTTGTCTGGAACACCTAAAGAGGAGAAACATGAACACTGTCAATTATTTTACCAATAAAATAAGGGGCATAATAACTAGATTGTTGATTTACTTGTTTCAGTTTTCTAATGGATCAGGGTTCTATATATTCCAATATTTGAGAAATTAATGCTTTATATTTGTTTTCATTGCAAAACATAGCTATATGTGTTAGGTAGTTTGGCAAGAATATTTTCCTTCCCTCCACCAATATCTCCTTATAGGAAAAATACATATATAACATCACAGATTCTAGGGTGAGATGCATGCTGATTTTCACCCAAGCGTGAGTTGGTGTACTGTGATGTTCCATGCGAGCCTTGCCAACACTGCATTACATCACCTTACTTTTTGTTTCTTTTGTTTTTGTTTTTGTTTTGTGTCATGATCTTCATTGTGTCACAGGCATGGGATTCTTTATCTGTGTAGTCCTGGACTGAAGTGGATATTAAATTGAAACAGTAGTAGTAATGACCACTATTTTTAAAAAATAAATGTATTTATTTGTTGCTTCAGGTTACATCTCCATCATATTGTCCTGTTTCCCCCCTTCCCAGCCCTGCTCTCCCACCCTCTACCCATTAACCCTTCCATCCCACTCCTCTGGAGTGGAGTGTCCCTACATAACAGACCTCTGCCCCAGTTCAGCAGTCATATGAGAGCCAAGAGTCTCCTTATACACTGGGGCCTACAAGGCAGCACCACCAGTGAAAAGTGTCTCATTGCCAGGGAGAGAAAACTAAAAAACAAACAAACAAAAAGTCTATGTTCCTGTTCCCTTTGGTGCACTCGTTGTAGTATAGTTATCCTGTATTAGATGGCTAAAATCTGACTATAAGTGAATAGATGCCATGTGCATCTTTCTGAATCTGGGTTAGCTCACTATGGAGGTCAGTCTGGCGATATCTTAGAAAACTTGGAATAGCTTTGCCTCAGGACCCAGCTATACCGCTTCTGGGTGTACATCCAAATAACTCCTCACCAAATCACAAGGAAGTTTCCTCACGTATGTTCATAGCAGCTTTATTTGTAATACCTAGAAACTGGAAACAACCCAGATGACCCTCAACTGAAGAATGGATTAAAAAACTGTGGTACATCTACACAATGGAATATTATTCAGCTATCAGAAACAATGAAATTATGCAATTTGCAGCCAAATGGATGACCACTACTTTTTAATTCATCAAGACTTGTAGCCAGGCATGGTGGCACATGCCTTTAGTCCCAGCACTTGGGAGGCAGAGGCAGGTGGATCTCTGTGAGTTCAAGGCCAGCCTGGTCTACAAAGTGAGTCCAGGACAGCAAGGGCTACACAGAGAGAAACCCTGTCTCAAAAAAAAAAAAACAAAAAACAAACAAACAAACAAAAAATGACTTGTTGCTCAATGCTATTTATGTTACAGCATTATTTAGCCCAAGTTTTCCACAGAAGTATCTCTGTAAATAGTGTAATGGTGATGTAAATTAGATGCTTCTTTATAAGCACAGGAAATGAAGTAAATCTGTGACAATGCTAGCGATTTATTTATTAAACAGGACATTCTTAACTAGGACCTAGAAGTTTGGCCCTTCCTGGAGTACTGTGGGAAAGGAAGTGGAGGAGCCTTGCCCAAACATCATTTCCAGCACCTAATAACAGAATTAGGGTTCTTAAAAATTTTGATACACCATTCCTTATTTAGAGAAAATATGATGAACACACAAAAATGATGGTAATAGCTATTATCACTAGAATAAAAATGCTGAAACATTCTAATGTTCAAAAGTAGAAATTGACAAAGTAAGTTATCACTCATGAAATGATATTTTATCCAACTTTTGAAGTAATTTTAGAGAAATTCTAAGTGGCAGCAATGGTTAAGATAAAGAAAAAAATAAAAGAATAGAAGTCTATGACCTTATTATCTTTGAATTATAAATGCACACAAAGAAAGAGAAATATTTCAACATCATAACAGTTGTTATTAACAAGCCTTAAGAATTAACATTGCTCCTCGACTTGGCAAGTTTTTTTTAATGTTTCTTTTCTTTTTAAAATTTTTGTCTTTTTTAAATATTTTATTTATTACTTTAGGTTACATCTCTATCACAGTGTCCCTTTCCACCCCTCCCAGTCCCGCCCTCCCACCCTCTACCCAGTTTTTAATGTATTTCTTTACAAACGAAATATGGCAACAATAGGAAAATTAGATAAGTCACACACACATGCACACGCACACATACACACTCTGACTTTCTTATATATTAATTCATCATTTCTAACCTGAAATTTTTAAATTCAAAGTGCTCCAAAATCCAAGCTTTAAGCTACCAGCACAATGCCTCAAATAGAAAATTCTATGTCAGGAAATTCTGTTTTATTATATAGAAGCATTTAGCAAATTAGTCTAAAACCTCCTTTAGGGGTTGTGAAAATTGCCCAGTCCGTAAAACATCTGCTATGCAAGAATGAGCATTTGATCCCAACACCCATGTGAAAGGCATATAAGCTATATTTAGGACGTGCAACATTCCCAAGCCTGGGGGCATACACAGGCAGACCCTCAGGGTTGACTGATCACTCTATCCTAATAGGTGAGTTCTAAAAACCAGGATCCTTGCTTCAAGAAACAATGTGGACAGCTCCTGAGTAACAGCAAGCACCTGGGGTTGAATTCTCTGTTCCACATTCACTCAAG
>CAJQZJ010032342.1:3928716-3951531 GCA_907164525.1 Lophiomys imhausi
CATGGAGATGGTTAGATAGTAGAATGTTAAAGTCAGGTGCCAAATACATATGGACTGGACATTGGGAATGTATGCTAAGCCATATAACTCTTATAATTGTGGCCTATTTATTTCTGTTGTTTTGTATTGTATTTATAGTTATAAGAAAAAGAACCATTTTGGGGGCTGAAAGGGAGAGCTGTTGGGGGGAAAAAAGAAATACCTTAACCAAAAAAAAAAAAAGAAGGGAAGAGGATGGGGTTTGTGGGGGAGGAGGGTGGAAGGGTGAGTCTGGAGGGGGGAGTAGGGAGGGGATTGTGATTGAGATGTAACTTGAAATAAAAAATAAATTATTAAAAAAAGCATTTCTAACTTGTAGGAAACAATTTTGAATATATGTGGCTGAGTCTAAGATATGTAGATGAAAAATGATAAAACTGGTTTGTGGCAGTTGAAGGAATGTGTAGCTCAGTGGTTAGGAACAGTTCCTGCTCAAATGGAAATATGAAAACCAGGATGTTTGCAATTGCCTGTAACTGTAGCTTCAGGAGAAATGATATGCTTTTCTGGTCACAGGTAAGGACACATGTGGCGTGCATTTACATACACACACACACACACAGACACACACACACTAAAAAATTTAAATGCTGATTTTTAGTTTTCACTACAACCCCAGTATTTCCTTAGATTTTCCCTATTTTCCAATTTTAACTCGAAATCCACTCTTAAAGAATTTGTTCAGTGTCTTGTCCCTTTGTCAATTTTACATTATCTGTATAATTTTAAATGTTTAGCTATTAATTAGTAAACTTTAACTTTCGTATATTCTTCTACATGGTGAAACAATTACAAATTAATCATGTTATAAAGAAAAGGTTTTATGCCAGATAATATGGTGTGTAAATGTATCTTTTATTCTCCTGATGCAATTGTCATCTCCAAGGCTTGCTGCTTCCATTTGCTAACGTGTATCTAGTTCTAGAAATTTCTATTTTCCAAACAATCTAACCTAGGCCTAAAATGTTTCCAGCCTCTGAGACTTACTGCTGAATAAGCTCACTGTTTTTCATTCTTTCTGAACTCTGGATGGCTGGTTCAACTCAGCTGTTCTGGTTCAAACTCCTCTCCAGGCTGACTGATTCAATCTGGCTTCTCTCGGTTTCTCACAGAATTGCTCTGCTTGGCTGCAAACTGGCTCTAACAGTATCTTCTGGCTCCTTCTCCTTCTCTGGCTTGTACTATCTTCACTTGTGTCTAGTTTGTGGTCTCCATCTTTCTCTACTGCTCTCCCTTAAGTTACCTGTCTTTCCTCTCTGTTCTCCTGTGAGTTGGGTATATTCTATTATGAGTCATTATCTCAAATCTTTTTTCTGATTCATCACTTTTGTCTACCTCTCAATTAAAAATTACATTCAAACATGGGTGCTTTCTTCTACTAACTAACTTTACCTTCATTGTTTGATATTAAAGTGTGTACTAAGGTAGTGTCTTTATTCCATCTGGATCACATAGACCTATTAGGTCTTAGGATGTGATCAGAGCAGCCATATTGCTGAATTAAAATTCATCTACAATGGTTAATCCAAATAAGTCAGAATTATAGTTCCAGATTCTTGTGATTTTAAATAAATTAAAACATACTTCTTTTGTATAACTTGTGATTTGCTTAATAAATTCAAAGCCAAATATTCATGGAAGAAAGTGGAGTCACTTTGTTTTAATTTGAAATTAACAATGAAGACTTAATAAACATTAAAACAATTTTCTAACACTAAATATCAGTTATTTTCTATAATTCATTTTCTGCTGAAGATGTGAATGCCTACTTTCTTGTTATGAGTATTTAAAGAATTTTAGAATATAACACCCAGTCAAAATATTAGTTCCTTTTTCAAAGAACAAAGCAGATATATTAACCAAGAACATAATCAATTTTTCTGTTTTTTCTTAAATATCTAGGCCATAGTATATATTGGAGCTACTTGGTGAGTTGTTTATGTGTTTTCAACAATATTTACCACAATAACCATCAATCTTAAAACACATGTACTTTCTGTTACTAAATAATACTTTCCTCAATTTTTATAGCAATTGGTATACTTATGTAATTCTCAATTGAAGTGTAATTTCTAAAGGTGTAGAAGAAACAAGACTTGAATACAAGAATGTGTATTTTTATTAAAACTACACAAAGTTTTAAATAAATTAATATATGTTTTTGATGTGTGTACATACATGTTTTTGATCAAAAAACTCCTCTTCATCTCAGCTCACTGACTGAATTTAGACACCATAAAGATTTCAAAGTAAGTATCTTCATATTCTTGTTATGATGAAAAGAAACATTATTGAATGAAATTTAATAAAGGTCAAAGTAGTTACTTCTCTCATATTTGAGATTTATTAATTTTTATCAATATTATGTAATCTTTAGAATCTGGTATCAAATTTATCATACTTGACAATGCACACTGATATTTTGTAGTTGTAACATGGAACACTGTTAATTGGACAAATGCACACCACAATATATATATTGAATGAAAGTAATTTATAGCATGTATATTTCTGTGTGTAATAGAACTTACCTTTCTGAAAATGAAACATGTTCTGACTCAGAGCTCAATTGGTCAAGAAGTTCAATAGTTGAAATAGTTGTACTATGAATAGCTGTACTATGATTCCTCAGTATCAAGATATTTACTGAGAAAGCCTAAAGATGAGGAGTTGGGTATGTTCCTTGACATACAAAATACCAAATATGGATGATAAATGAAGCCCTGAATAGGTATCAGGTCTCTGTAGGGAAACACAGTTAAGTTTCAATTATACTAATATCTGTCCATGTATAACACATGATAAAAACAATGATATTTATATCTCTAGAAGCATGCATTTTCTATAAATTTTATACCTTCCTCAGTTGACGTAGAACTCCATTGCATGATTCATTAAATATAAGGAGGCAAATGCACTTTCCATATTTTAGAGAATTACTGGAGTATTATTTTAGCAGATAATTGATGATTTTTGGGGGGACCCATGCATGTATAAAATAAGAAAATTAAACATTTAAAAACATAATGAAAGAATAAAAAATATCTTCATCACCCCATGTTCAAACTATGGGTTCATAGATAGGGAATTCTTGTGTTAACAGCAGCATTTATTCTTGCTTTTTAGTATCTATGGAGAGAAAAATTAAAATATTAACAATTGATAAATACATATAAAATTTAACTTTTTATACATAATTATAAACGTTTTGTATATGTTGTACTATTATTTATTTTTAAAAAGATAACATTCCTTTTCATATATAGTATCTAAGATATATGGAATTTTCACATAGTAACTATTTGAAGTTGAATTTTTACTAATTGGGTTATTCTAGAAGCCTCCAGCTTGATCTACACTGAATAGCTGTCAACAGAACCAACCAATGTAGGCCTGCTGAGGCTTACAGAGACTGAAACAATAACCAAAAAATAAAAAATAAAACAGAAGAAGAAAAAAAATGTGGTGTAGACCTAGACAACCCTACACATATAGGCAACTTGGTGATAGGCAACTTGGTCTTCATACCTTAGCAAGTGGGGGAGTGGCGACCCTCACATGGACTCTGTTGCCTGTTAGTGGAACACCTTACCCTAGGTGGGTTGCCATGTTGGGCCACAGAGCAAGAGGAAACTCTTAGCCCTCATGTGACTGATGGATTGAGGGGATTGATATGTGGGTCACCCCTCACCTGAGAAGAAGAAGAGGAGGGCGAGTGGGAAGAGGGTAGGAGGGTGAGACTGAGAGTGGAGAAGGGAGGGGACTATGATCCAGATGTAACTTGAAAAAATAAATAAATGCTGGGGGAAAAATGAGATCAGGCAGATATGGGAGCATATGCTTTCCTGTCTCCCTCTATTTCCAACAAAACTGCTAAGGTGACATGAATAAGAGGAAATTAGTCTTCTATGAAAACTGAACTGAATGGCTTCATAGAACCCTTCAAACAGCCAGAGCAACGCATGCATGCTATCACAACTCTTGTTATCGAAATACACTGGTTTGGCATACAAAGCAATTGCATACAGCTATGGAGCAGACTGGAGGACACAGGCATAAACTAGTACATCTGCAGCCTTTTGACTCCCAGCCATGGGGAAAAAAAGCAAACAATGGAAGGATGACAGCCCTTCAATGTATATAGTTATTAACAGCCACACAACAAAAAGAGAAGCTAGAGTCCTGTCTCTCACCTTGTACACACATACACACACACACACACACACACACACACACACACACAGAGAGAGAGAGAGAGAGAGAGAGAGGCAGAGACACAAATACACAAACACAAACAGACACACACAGACACAAACCCAGGAGCACATATGAGTAGAATTCAAGTGTAAATAAGAATGAAATTCTATTATTTTCAGGCAGATAACACTTGAGATAATTAAGCTATATGGAATAGTAAATACTCAAAAGACATGTTTTGTTAGCCTCTACAATTTGGACACAGATATGAAATGAAGCAGAAGAGGCATTATTGGTGTTGAGAGTACCACAGGCAGACCCCAAGAATTTAATAAATGGGGAGACAAGAATACTAGTAGGGATGGTACAATTAATTAACTAAAGCACCATGAATGTGTGTATGTAAATGCCATTCTAAAACTTATTAACTACCACAACTCGAGTTAATACCACCCAACTCTTGAGTTAATAGTGATATATTTTCTGATAAAGTTTAAATATACTTTAAAACTTAAAGAACACTCAGTGTACCATTTTGTGTCTTACACCCGTGTGTGTCATTTTGATCTTTAACTTCATAAAAAGTGTAACATTGACAAGTCAATATGCCATTTTGAATGTAAAGAACAACAATTTGCTAGTTTAAAACTGTCTTTGATGATTTGCTATAAAATGCATTGGCATTTTGAGGCAAAAATCACCTCCCTCTTCATGACACCTTCCAAATTCTCATTTGAAAAGGTAGGATTACATACAATGCTTGTCATTTTGTTCTTCAGAATTTTGTAATTAATGATCATTATATGTGTGTGGTGAACTCTCTTGGTAAATAATTAGCAGTATTAATTAAGTTAGGTTGTGATTTGACCTATTCTTCAAGGATGGTTCCTGGGTGCTCTTCTCCATTTTCCATTATATCTATATTTGGATGAGATTTTCTCGTCTCTCTCTCTCTCTCTCTCTCTCTCTCTCTCTCTCTCTCTCATGTCTCAACACTTGCTAAATCAGAATTTTGCAGAAATAAAAAGCAGCACTTCCAAAGACCTAGGTCTCTGTGATTCTGCTGGAATACAGATACATCCTTAGTACATACCTTTGACCCCTCTGACTGGAATACACACACTTAATCCCTGTAGCTGGAATATAGACATGACAAACATTCAATCCCTCTGAATGAACTTTAGTACACACCTTTAATCTCAAGCAGTGATGTCTAATTGAAGGGCAAAGTGACAAGTCAGAGAAATGTTTGAGAGAATGAGTCAAATATAGGTTCTGCCCAACTCTCAGGAGAACAGACAGGAAAGAGAAATTCTTAAGAGCAGTATGCAGAGAGAGAGAGAGAGAGAGAGAGAGAGAGAGCAAGCAAGATTTCTTGGAGAAAGTACAGTGGAGTTCAGGAGTACAGTGCAGTTTGATGCAGTTCAGTTAAGTACAGCTGAGTTTATGCAGTTCAGTTAATGGAGTTAAGAGACAGTTTTTCCAAACAGAGAAATTCAGTGAGAAGCTGAGAGAAGCCATTTTGAATCAGTCAGCTTAGAGAGAACTTTTGAGTCAGAGCTGAACTGAACCAGTCAGAGTTCTGAAAGAACTAGTAAGGGCAAACTTTCAGCAGTAAGTCTCAGAGGCCAAAAACATTCTAGGTTTAAGTTAGCAGGTGAAGGCTGGAAACTGAAGCCTTCAAGGTCTAGGCTTGTATAAGGTTAGATTGTAGGGAGGTTAGAAGCTTCCAGGCTTAGGCCTAGGGATAGTTAGATAAAAATGTTCTCAACTCAGCCCAAGAGATGTATTTTTTAAATTTAAATTTATTTATTTGTTTATTTTACATTCCAATCGCATCCCCATCCCTCCCTTCCTCCCAGCCACATCCTCCCACCCACTTCCCCTGTACTCTTTGCCGCCAACTTCTCCCCCTTCCACCCAGTACTAACCTACCTATGCTGGCACATCAAATTGCATCAGGACTAAGTGCCTCCTCTTCCACTGAGACAAGACAAAGCAGGTCTGCTAGGAAAATGGAGTCCAGAGAGAGTCAACAGAGATCAAGTCTGAGATAGACCCTGCTCCAATTGTTAGGGGATCCATTTGAGGACCAATCAGCCCATCAGGTTCATATGTGTAGCGGACCTACTATACTAGTCCATGAAAGCCCTGGATATATTAACACAACTGAAACACAAACAAGCCATGTATTTGTAAAGTTTGAGTACAGCTCTCATTTATCCCCTCTTCTGAGGAATAAAAACATTCACACTGTGCTTTTCCACAGCTATTCATATGTGTGTGTGTTCATTAATTCAAGTTACATCTCAATCACAGCTCTCTCCCTTCTCCCTCCCTGTACTACCCTCTCTCCCTCTACCCCCCTCCCACCTATCCTATTCTGCTGATGTGGGGGAGCCCTCACATATCAGACCCCCTAGTTCATCAGTCACATGTGGTCTAAGAGCTTCCTCTTGTTCTGTGTACAAACTTGGCAGCTCCACTACAGTAAAGTGTCCCACTAACAGGTAACAAAAGTCCATGACTGAGACTGCCCACCCCTACTTGTTAAGGGATTTTATGAGGACCAAGTTGCCTACCCTCTATATTTGTATATGGGGGGTCTGAGTCAAGTTGGAGCTTTTCTTCTTCTTCTTTTGGTTAGTATTTCAATCACTGTTAGCCTCTAGGGGCCAAGGATAGTTGGTTCTGTTGACCTTCATGAGCTGATCTTGACCCCTCCAGGACTCACAGAGCTCCACTTAATGTTTGAGTGTGTGTCTCTGCATCTGTTTTGATCTGCTGCTGTATAGAATTTCTGGTAGGATAGTTATGCTAGGTTCCCATTCCTTTGAGTATATGTGTTGTAGGATAGTTATCCTGTAGTATATGGCTAACATCTAGTTATAAGTGAATACATATCATGTGTATCTTTCTTGGTCTGGGTTAGTTCACTCAGTATAAAATTTTCTAGTTCTATCCATTTGGCAGCAAATTGTATGCTTTTCTTGTTTCTGATAGCTGAGTAGTATTCCATTGTGTAATTGTATCACAGTTTTTTTATCCATTCATCTGTTGAGGGACATCTGGGTTGTTTCTAGTTTCTAGATATTACAAATCAGGCTGCTATGAACATAGGTGAGGAGATATCCTTGTGGATAGGGAAGGAATCATTTGGATGTATGCCCAGGAGTGGTATGGCTGGGTCTTGAGGTAGAGCTGTTTCAGGTTTTCTAAGATATTCCCAGACTGATTTCCGTAGTGGTTGTACAAGTTTGCACTCCCACCAGCAATGGAGTAGTGTTCCCCTTTCACCACAATCTCACCAGCATGTGCTGTCATTTGAGTTTTTGATCTTAGCCATTCTGACTTATCTGATGGAATCTCAGAGTCGTCTTGAATTGCATTTCTCTGATGATTAAGGATATTGAGCATTTCTCCAAGTGTCTCTAGGCCATTAGAGATTCCTCTATTGTGAATTCTCCGTTTAGTTCTGTACCCCATTTTTTGATTTATTATTTGGTTTCTTGGTGATTAATTTCTTGAGTTCTTTATAAATTTTGGATATTAGCCCTCTGTTGGATGAAAAGTAGGTGAAGATATTTTCCCAATCTTTAGGATGGAGCATGACCCTTGACCTCTGCTCCTCTAAAAAGTTGTGTGTATATGGCCTTTGGTCCCCTGAAAAGGTGTGTATACCCATACATTTTCAAATACATAAACTACAAACATATACACTGCACATATCCACACACTTATGCACATAAATACACAGAGATATGCACAAAATTTATATACACATACATGAAGTAAATAAAATAAAACTAAAGAGTGAAATAATTCTATTTCACTGTTAGCTATAGACAGCAACAGAATCTAAAACATTTCAAAGTAGTTTATAGGGCTGGAGAGATAGCTCAGTGGTTAAAGATCTTGGTTCCCCTTCTAGCACCTACATGTTAAAAAACTATTTATAATACCAGGTCTAGAGGCTCAGACAATTTCTTCTGGCTCTGTGCGTACCAGGTATCCATGTGGCACAGATACATGCATGTAGTCATGTCATACATAAATAAAACATTTAAGAATAAAAAATGAGCCAAATAAAAATGTGAAATGAGGTCATAAGTATGGTAAATTATTAGCCATGTGATTAGAGGCTCAATGAGATGAGACATGAAGAAATAGTCTATTGTTTGAGACTGGAATGTGAATGTGAAACTCAGAGCATAACTCATGGTCCACATTAAACACTCATGGCTTAGCTCTACTGTCATGATTTTGATATTACATGCTCACAAATGTTTTGATGTAATCATTCCAATAACGTGTATGATGATGTAACTGTTGCTTACCTTTCTTTGTTTTGAGAACTACATTTTGAGCTACCTAAGAGAAACAAAATAAATATTCAGGCAACAACCTTGCCAGATGTTTTATGGGCACTGAGAGCAATTTTCAAACATTCTGTACTTGGAAGAAAATTCCACTTTATTAAATTTGCTTTAAATTGCATCACACGTAAAGAAATGGCTCTAGTCTTCACAATGAATGTGAATGTGGGTTGTACCCAGGCTGGTTGCAGCATACTTACAAGTTAACTTAAAAACATAAACACAGAACTGTGTCAGACACTAGTTATTATTTTCATAAAGAAGGTTTTAAGTTCATCAGACTTTCTCGTTGGCATTATAAACTGCTCCAGAAAATACTTAAAATCTATTAACAGCTATTTCAAAGAAGATTCATTTACATTTCACATGTATATATATTCAGCAAGAGACATCTCTTCCGCCATTAAATATTGTGTATACCAGACAATATCATTCTGTCTTCTACATTGTCAGCAGATAATATGGTTCTATCACATATCTGCAAACATCTGGGAACAACACTTTTTTATTTTTTAATAATTTAACACCAGATTAAGCTAAAATGGTTGAAGCTTCAATTACCAGCCAAGGATATTAAGAAAAAACAGTCAAAACCTGTTTTGAATTCTTATTATATGTGAAGGAAATATTCATGCATGATTTCTCTAATATGTCTGTATGAAAGGATTTCTTTGTGATAACCATTGCTTATGAGGAAAACAAAACAAAATAAAATAATTTGCAACACAAGAATGGTATAAAAACAAGACTCTGAATCTGTGAACTTGAGCAGGTACTTCTCACACAGTGAAATGTACAGCACTAAAAAATTACAGATTTTTGTAATTAAATATAATGTGTGTTGCAAGATATCAATCCCTTGCCTTTAGATAGACCTTGGCACCAATGATTTGGCAGTCTACTTGTCTTCAATTTTAGACCTTGTTTTAGATCTGAGGCATTTTGTTTGAAAGACTATGCTTCTGTGAAGATTGAAGATAGGTTTGTTCATGTAGCTAGACCAAGGGTGATGGTATAGGAGTGCCCAAATAAAAGACAAGCATTGTGTATTACAGTGACTTACATCCAGTTTCTAAAGCAGCTGTGATCAAATGAAGCCTAATATAATCTCACCAATCATTGTTCATGGGTTTGATGTTTGTGTGTAAATATGTGCTGAGCTCCAGAGACATGCACCCTAATGTGTATGTTCACACCTAGAGTCGAGCAATGAACCACTCTGTCTTCTCTTTTCTGGATTGCATTACATGGAAGGACAAACTTCCACAATGTACTTGGCTTCTCAATTACAGTAATGCTTTGAATAGAGAGAGTAGAGGTGCTACCCATTTTTATATAATTAGAATTATACTTAAATCCTTGTTAATTCATATTTCACAACAGCTACTTTTTAAATCATAACTTTCACAAATAAGAATATCATGGAGACATGGCTCAGTGGTTAATAGTGTTTGCTGTTCTTACACAGTGGATTCAAGGAATCTGATGCCATCTTATTGTCAGACTATTACTGGACATGGAGACTACCCAGAGTGTGGCCAATATATCAGATGCCAAAACATTAAAAAAAAAATAAACAAACTGACTTTTTCCCAGCAGCAGTCAAATGCCTACAGTTCATCACCTACGGGTAGGTTTATGCACATTTGCTCTTCTCTATGCTGAGATTTTGACCAGCTTGTGTTTGCTTTGTGTAGCAATTTCCTCCAAGATTAAAATGTTCTGTCTTGGAGGGAAGCTCATTAAAAAACAGGATGTTAGAGGAGAATTGAAGCAACAGGATACATTCTTTTAAAATTGTAATTAAAATATAGTTCTATAATTTTCTTTCTTTCCTTTCCTCTCCAACCCTTGGCCCCCTAGCTAATTCCCTCTCAAATCTTAATTCAAATTTATAGCATCTTTTCACACACACACACACACACACACACACACACACACAAACATGCTCAGAGATAACTGCATGGACATGCTCAGAGATAACTGCACGGTATTGGATAACCAATCAGAGTCTCATGCCTCAGGGAGTCTAATTCTGCTGCTTTCACCATTCCTTAATTGCCTATAGTTCTTTCTCTACAGTGAGGTCCCATGAGATTTTTCCTCTTCCATGCTATCATGCCTATTGATGTTGTCCTTGTTTAGGTCTAGTATAGGCAACTAAAAGTAAATTTACTACCATAAATGTCTCCTAAAATATATACATTTCTAAAAGCAATTTAAAAGGTGTTGGCATATAATAGGGAGAAAATGATCCAACAAGATACCTTATGCCCCTGAATGAAACCCTGAGTGTCAGGAATGAGCTACATCTTGATGAATAGTTTTCTGGGGAGGTCCCCAAAAATCTATTCCAAACCTCACAGACAATAAGCTGACCTTATTGCTTACCCTCCACAGCCCAATGATAACATCAAACTACTAAAGACACCTCTTAACTTATGTGACTAAACAGAAAACTGTCCTGTTGCTCAACCAGGAGATTCCCACTACTTCCCAATATTCATGAAGCCAGAAATTACTATGCACATTTCCACTGGAGAAAGTAATCATCAATATGAAATAGTTAAAATCCCTGCAACCTAAAATGAACTGCCTCCAGGATATACTGGTACAAACTGGCACAAAGGTTCTAGAAATAACCCATCACTTTTGATTGGATGTTAGGCATCCTCCATGATATGGAACCTATATCTGAAACTTCTAAACTGACCAAGAACCTGTGAATAGATAGGATATGGGCCTAGGGAAATTCAACTACTTGTAGAGTTGAAAAACAACTATTCTGCTAAAGCATTTCAATAAAATGACTCATCCCTATACATAAGTCACCACACCACTTTACCCTCATCAGAGAAACTTCTTTTTGCAGCAGATAGGAATGAACAGAGAGATCCTCAGTAGGAAAGTAAACAGACAGTGAGAGACATTGAGAACTAAACTCTATGCAGAAGAGAGAGAACATGAGGTTGGGTATATAGAGAACATGAAGGTGCTGTGGTTCGGAGATGCACAGGATCTAGGATGAGTTGGAGGAGAGGAATGAATATGATAAACGTACATTGAATGAGCAAAATTTTAAATATTGAAATAGTGATACTTGAATCTTGTAGAGAGAAAACCTGTAATATGATGGAATTTATAGGCACAAGAAATGAGTTTCTTCACAGAACACCAACAGGTCATATAATCATACCAACGATTGACAAAAGGATCACATGATAATAAGAAGCTTCTGTAAAGCACAGGTGATCAGAAGATGGGTGAAGAGACAGTCTGTAGAACAGAAAAAAATCATTATCAATTAATTATAATTTGAAATAAAAATTGAATCGAATCATTTTTTGTTGTTCTTTATGAAGATTCTTTTCATTTAAAGCCCTTCCCTGACTGTCTTCATTTTGAATTTGTGTCTGACCTGTTTCCAGCAGCACAGAATGTGTTTCAGAGGGCTTATAAGGAAGAAGAAAACTCGTCAAGATATTGGGGTTGACAATTATACCTAAAACACAGGGATCAAATTAGCAAATTAAAGTGCATCAGATTCTGTGCTACACACAGAACATGAGCATTGGCAAGAATACATGGCAAGTTGGTGCCATGTAAATTTATATAATCATTATGGAAAATATAGAATAGTGAGTTATTAAAAACTGAAATTATACTTACCATATGACCCAGTAGTTTCACTTTTATCTATTAGTATGTCAAAAGATGTCCCAATCCATGCTTACTCAAAAAACTTTTCTAATACTCAATACCTGAGTCTATACGGTCACGTATGTATAATGAAGGAAAAAGTTGCATATACACAGGTGATCACATTGAATGAGCAAAAATATAAATATTGAAATAGTGATACTTGAACATTGTAGAGAGAAAACCTGTAATATGATTGAATTTATAGGCGCAAGAAATGAGTTTCTTCACAGAACTACTTAGATGTAAACCTGCCACTTGCACAATCATGAATGAACCAAAAGAATAATTGATTAAGTGAAAGAAAGCAGTCACAAGTATGTAAGCACAGCATGATGTCACACATAAATACAATGGCTAAATAAATTGATCTGTGTTAGGCATGGTAGTGCATGCATGCAATTCTATCCACCTCAAGGCTCATATGAGCTACACAGCGAGTGTGAGGCCAATGTGAGCTACTTAGTGACATGGCCACCTCAAAACCAAGCAAGAATCAAAGCAAACAAGCAAACAAAAAGCAATTCCTACAGAAATAGTAAGTAAAGTAAAGCTATTGTCTTGAGAGGGTGGCAGAGAAGCCAGGATGGGGAAATAATATGATTTCAAAGAATACATACCAAATTAACAGGAGGAAAACATTCCTGAGTTCTTTTGAATACCAATTGGACTATAATTAACAATAGACATTTTAAAATAGCTACTAGAGTGTTTTTATAGTGCTAGTTTTACAAACATGTGATTTGTTTTTGGATAATAAAATTCGTTCCCCTAACTTGATTATTACATGATGTATGAATATGCCTTTATCAAAAACATCACAGTATTCTGAACAAACCCTATGATTACAGTTTGTTGCAGGGTATTTGATCACACTGTGAACCCTGAGATTGTGAATGGGGAAAGCCTGTTTCTTGTTGTGGTGTGGTTCAGCCCTGAGCACATACCTTACACCCAAGAGCTTCGTGTGAACAAGAGCTAAATACAGTAAACCATAGGACCAGAGGTGGAGCAAGCAACTAATTGATAGGGATTCAACATAAAAACACAGGAATTTGAAAGGAGGGACATTGAGATTAGAGGATGTTAGTGTAGTTTTATACAATTGTGTTTGTTTCTCAGTTTCTCTCCTAACCCAGCTATCACCTAAATAATTGAGATGCTATTACAACAAGCTTCACAATGCAAGAACTGAGCAATTATTACTCTGTTCTTAACCCTCTAAGCTAATCTGGTTTCCTCTCAATGTAAATCCCTCAGATACTTGCATCATGAGGATTTTCTGTTTCCACTGGCTCTCTCCTGATGTCTCATGCTGAATCCTACTTCCTCCTCTAACTTCTCCTCCCTTTGAGAGCAGTAGTCCAGCCTTCTCTCCCTGCTTAGTAATTGGCTGTAAGCTGTTTTATTGCCATATCAGGGAACAATTGGGGAGTAGTGTCTATACAGCATTGAGACAGATTCTCTGAATAAGGACTGCAACCCGATATTGGGGGTACAGAAAATAGTATTTTAATTACACAATAACCTTATGCCTACAGAAGGATATTTAAGACAGCATGGAGAAGGACAAAGAGCTTTTTTCTTCTGGGTCTTTGGTGGAATAGGTAGTTCAGCTGGGTGCTTTTTCTGCCTCTCTGAGCTAGCAAGTTTTCACCCCAGCATGTGGCTCCTGAGTCTTCATTGGCAAAATTGAATGATTGGAATTTTTTTAGCAGCAGGTATTATGTATCAATGAACAAATGAAATAAAGCTTAAAATACACATATGACCCTTTTGTTTTATATGAAAAAGTGTCTTGAAATCCTATTTTTGAAGAATTTCTAAGTGAAATGGTTTCATCGTATGATTAAGTTCTCTGGACAAACACCCATGCATGCACTAAATATAAGAGGTACTCATTTTTCATATGGCTCATTTTTTTATCCTCCTATATGTTTATTTTATGAAAATATAGTTAATTATCTCATTGAGCTGATATATTTTCCCCTTGGTGATTGTTGATATTTTTTACCCACTAAGTTTTTATTATGTAATAAATCTTATATACAGATCAGGATTAATAATACAATATATTGGAGAAAAACTCTGTTCCAAAAGACAATTCACAAATTTGAATACTTTGTCACGAAATAACAAGTTCAACGTTAGTTAACAAGTTACAAATTAAACCTATCAAATGAAATGGTGAATTAAATATTAAGAGCAGTTAAAATGTAAAGCAAGTTTATATTTTACAGTACTAGAAAATATTTGGCTTTCAATATAGTTAAGCTTCATATTTCATACACAGATATAGTTTTTTAATTTATTTTTATTTCTTCAAGTTGTATCTCAATTGTAATCCCCTCCCTACTCCCTGCTCCAGTCCCACCCTCCCATCCTCTCCTCCCTCAACCCCTCACCCCCTTCCTTTTTTTCGTAAGTTTAAGGTATATCTTTTTCCCTACAACAGCTCCCCCTTTCAGTCCAACAAATGCTCTTTCTCTTATAACAATAAATACAATACAAAACAACAGCAATAATTAGGCTACAATTATGAGAGTTATAGGGCTTAGTATATAATCCCAATGTCCAGTCCATATGTATTTGGCCCCTGACTTTAACATTCTATTATCTAACCATCTCCATGAGTTTAAAGTTCTATATCCAACTCAGTATCCATTCTAACTGGCATCACAATTTTAAAAACATGTTCTTAGATCCAGAACACCCTCTTAATTCCTAAACAACTCAAAATTTAACTATGAGACTCTAGCTATCTAATCTTCAACCACCTCAGAGACCTGAGAGGGATAAATATATCTGATTATACAGGAAGTGCAGGGCCAGCAGCTTCCAAATCTAAGAAATGACATACAAGTGGCTGCCTGGACAGTTTTCAATTTCTCTCCATACATCACAGCATCAATCTTCAGCCATTTGGCCCCATTTCTCTGACAGACATTGATTGTAAAGCAGGAATTATGAAGGACTTGTCTACCCTGTTTTGGCAGAGCTAGGCTGTCGACTTACCTGCTTCCAAGTTTTGTCCTGTTTGGACACCATTCTGTCTACAGTTGAAGCAAGGGATTTTTCTTGCCAACAGATAGGCTTTCCACTAATTCAACCATCTCCAATTGGAGATTCTTCGATGCTCATCTTCTACTTGGAGTAGAATAGGGAGTGCTGTCAGGAGCTGACATGTCTCGATACCAAAAAAAAAAAAAAAACTTAAGTTAAGAAAACATATTTGAATGCCATATTCTACAGATCTCTTGAAGTTTTTGAAGACTACCTATCTATCTTTTATATTTGGATAAGCAAATGTTGCTTGTCTCTTAGCAACTTGATTTCTGATTAGCTTAGAAAATAACTGTGATATACTGTCTTGGTACCTAACAAAATGACAAGCTTGCATGACTATTAGTTTGCATTTCTTAATTATCGTAAACAGTTTATGACAATTGGTAGCAAAAGACCAAAACTTCACATTTCATTTTTAAGCATTACCTAGGTACAATCAATACCTTATAAAAGAGTTAAACTTAATTTTGTATCAATATACAAAGATCAATACCAATGTGGCCAAATATAATCTTAATTTTGTATCAATATACAAAGATCAATACTGATGTAGCCCAATACAATCTTAATTTTGCATTGATATACAAAAATTAATACCAATTTTGCCAAATATAATCTTAATTTTGTATCAATATACAAAGGTATAAGGGCATATTCAATAATCTCTTCTTTTTTTGATCATTCCTATATTATGTCTATGTCCCATTTTTTTCTCAAGTCTGTTCACCCCTACATGGGAGAGAAAGAAGGATACAGAAAAGAAATCAAGAGAAGTCCCTGGGTCTAACCTCCAAAACCTATCTAACAAGACCATTTAACACATTGTAATCTCTCCCCCTAAATAACAACATTATCTATAACCCATCAAATGACCAAAGGGGAGAAAAACATCCACCCCACCTTCTGGAGATGGGACATCACTCTCTTAAAATGACTTTCTGCTGATTTGGGACATAGTAAACCTGTTTGGGGCCCAAATACACATGGAAAAATGGTTTAAAATGTTAATAGAATCATTACAGGGTGGTGATAGTGCACACTCTTAATCCCATCATTTGAGAAAGATACACCCTCAATCCCAACACACTAGAGACCTGCAGATCTCAGAGTAAGGTCAGTCTGACACAAAGCAAGCTCTAAACAGAGAAAAACTTTGATCCAGGGGTGGTGGAGCACATCCTTAATTCCATCAGATGGGAATCACATGTCTTTGATCCCAATACTTAGAATGCAGAGACAGGCACATAGGATTTGGAAGGATTTAAGTTTAAAAGCTACTCACAAAAGACATTCTGAAATTCAAAGTGAATTGTCCTTTGAGATCTCAAAATATATACACTTAAAGGGTTTGTTTAGTTCCAAAATATCAAAATAACTTCTTTTTTTTTAATCTCAATTGAAAAATAATACTTTTTATATTGTCAAAATAACAAATTTGCTCCAGGAAAAATATTATCTGACCCCCCCCCTAAAAGAAAAGTAGTGTCCCAGAGTTAGGATTAGGGCAGGGCTCTGTTCTTATCTTTCCAGGAGATTTAAAGCAGCCATCTAAGGAATCCAGGGACAACCGGACTACTGAAACCTCAGAAGAAAACAGACCAGACACCAAAGAAGATAAGTAGCCCAGACGATCCAGCCTTGCAGACTTCCTCAATAGCTGTTTCCTCAAAAGTCTACAACCACAACAACTCAAAATTGCTAAGATTGTTCAGCTCCAATAGACTGTTACAGCCAGAACTTCAGTAAAGCCCTGAAGTTCAGCTTCTGTCTACAAACTTCTTTGAATATTTAAATAGCTGAGCACAAAAGGACTGAACACATATATAGTTTTAAAATATCATATAGTGATTTTATCAAAATTATGTCACTTGAATTGCATAATGTTGGATTTTTGATATGGTATTTGTAGAGCTAGAGTGTTATGTCTGTGGTTAAAATGATTGCTTTGCAAGAATGAAGAACTAAGTTAGCTTCCTGAAATTCATATAAAAGCTGGGCACAGTGGTGTTTGACTATAACCCTAGAGTTGGGAAGTAAAGACAGGTAGATCACTGGGTTTCATTGGCCAAATGATGTCAACAAGACAAGCTGTCTTAAAAAATAAAGTGGAGAACTGAAGGTAATACACTTGATTTTGAGACCTCTACTTTCCACACATACACACAAAAGCCAAATGAACCCTCATGTACATGTATCTAAATACACACACACACACACACACACTCACAAACTAGGCTATCAAATCAAACTATCAAATTATATCTTTGAAAATTTTGTCCAATGAGTTTTTTGAATCTATGTTTTCTCGCAATCTTCCATCATCTCCCAAAAGCACCTCTCATATTTTGCTAACCACTCAGTTTTGTGTCCTCTTGCTTTTCTTCTTTACTCTCAAGTCCTTTTTCTCTTGCCCATATACTCATGGATGCATGGCCTTCCACTGGAGAGTGAGTTCCTGTAGAAGCAACACGTAAGAAAAACCTGAGTATCTCTCCCTCAATGCTGTCAATTACCGGTAGCTCCTTGGTTAGGGGTTGAACTCTATGTCCATTTTCCCTCTCCTGTATGGGATTTGCTGTAGTGTGAGGTTATAAAAGCCTTGTGAATGCCAGCATACGTGCTGTGAGTTCATATATTGAGTATGACTGAATGTGCATTTATTAGCTCACATT
Source organism: Lophiomys imhausi (assembly GCA_907164525.1). Classification (NCBI taxonomy): domain Eukaryota; kingdom Metazoa; phylum Chordata; class Mammalia; order Rodentia; family Muridae; genus Lophiomys; species Lophiomys imhausi. The sequence goes on from CAJQZJ010032342.1 coordinate 3,946,766, forward strand.
CCCATAGTTCCCTGTGACTGATTTAACCATTGACTTTCCCTTGGCTTCCCTTTCTATTTCACTTGTGCGTATATACAGTGACCCTATTTTGTCCTGAGGACACCATTTCCTGGTATTAATTTACCACCTCTAGTTCTTATAATCTTTCCTTGCCAGAGAGAGTAGTTTGTAATGTTTCAAGAGGCTTGTTTTAATATTTGTAAACATTTGTGTTGAACTTTTCAATTTGCACTTCTTAAATATTTACATTTAAAACAGTTAAAATAAGAAAAATAAGATGGCTGAGCTTCTATTACAAATTGTTATTTGTATTATTCTTAATAACATTGCAAATTAAAGCCTCATATATTTGTTATGATTGAATGTGCATTTATTAGCTCATATTAACATAGTTTCCTATGATTGATTTAATCGTTGACTTTCCCTTGGAGTTTCTTTCTATTTCACTTGTTCATACATACTTGTGTTCTGTGTCAGTCTAAAAAATGTACTTTGCCCTTTATTTGTTTTTTTTTAATTAAGTTTCTTTACATTTTATTTTGCTTGGTGATCATGATTATTAGAAAGTTCTGGATAATTTCAGTCAAGTAAACCAATCACCTGTTTCAGAAAACAATCATTTTGTTCTCTCCATGTGGAAACATTTTGCACCAAATTGATATTTAATAAACTCCAATGCTATTGCCTATATATCACCAGTACTCTTATAATTTTCTAGAACTTTTATATTCTGGCTTTTATTATATTATTACATTAAGATTGAATTGTAACTCTCAAATTTTTTTTTGCTCTGAAAAGTATTATCTTTAGCCTACCCAGCTGTAGCCTGTGGTGATGTCCATTCTATGATGAAGTGCCATGAGGTTTATATAATTCTTTCTCTGTGTGGCAAATTTAACTTGACATAATGTCACAAGGTTCACCAATGTGGTCCCTGAAGAGAGGATTTTTACACTTTTTGGGAGTGAACAGTAATGTAGTGTCTGTATGTCTTACAAACTCTTGATGTTGTCATCTATGATGGACTGAGGTTCCCTCTAAATTCTTTGGTTGCTGTGAGTAGTGCTACAGTAAGCATAGGGAGTCAAATTCCTCTTTGACAAAGCAACTTCACTTCCCACAGAAGGAGACTGCTTCATTTTTAGTTATTTTTTTTATAATTCTTAAAACTCATCATAGTGTTGTCTATATTTGTATTAAATTCCCAACTACTGTGTGAATTTAAAAAAAAAATCTCATCTATCCACATCCTGAATCAGATGATTTATTGATTGATTGACTGACTGAGTGAGTGAGTTAGTTAGTTAGTTTTACAACTGTCATTTTAACTGTGGTGAGATAATGTCTTGCTTGGCTTGGTTTGCATTTTTCTGTTGAGTAGTAAAGGTGAGATTTTATTATTCATTTTTGTAGGCATGCTGACCACTTGTATTTCTTCCTAAGATTAAATTAAGGTCAAAGAGGCAGATAAAATAGTCTTTAGTGGTAGCATGTACCATTGCTTTCCTGAATTATCTCCCTGTCTTATGCTCCTTGTAAACTACCCTTGGCTTCTGTTGTGTCTACTCCCTTACTGAGTCCTGACTAGAAAAATATAACTTTGTCTTTATCTTCTCTTCTATCTTTTACTTTTCTGCTTACAAATAAAGCCTGGCATATTGGGTTTTCTTACTATTTCTCTAAATTTCCTTCATCATAATGTGGCTATATCTCCACCATGAAGCTGTAGTTTATGCTGACTTAAATAAAACAGAATAGTTTTTTGGTTTTTTTGGTTTTTTTTTTTTTTTGTTTTTTGTCTTCTCTTCTCCATTTTCTTCTTCTGGGAGGGCACAAAGATTTGCAGCTTTCCTGAACTCATGTTTTTCTTTTAAACTGTAATGAAATTGTTATTCAGCTTTTAAAGTGTCCATTCAAGTTTTCTATCTGTACTTGAAAATGCAAGCAGATTTTATGATATAGTTTTCAGCATAAAGTGATAACTATGAGAGTAAATTCATTTGTTAACTAGCTATATTAAATTATTCCAATACACAATGAATATGTACTTCAATATATCATGTTGTTCATAATAAATCTAATTCTTTTTTGTTGTTTTTAATCTAACAAAATGAGTTCTAAATCACCCATTTCATTTAACTCTGTCTTCTCCTTGCCTTATGTTCTCAGATACAAATATTTTCTGACAGAATTTTCAATTGAGTAGACAATGATCACTGTGATCTCTCTAGCTTTTAGAATCTCAGTGAGGTAGACAAGAAAGATATTCCATTGATGATCTTAACTTGTGCAAATAAGTGTAGAAATAAAATGTAATAAGCAGTCTATCTTCGCTAAATAATTGCATTCCCTGATTACTCGATGTAGCAGAGTATGTTCATTGTCAATTGGTGTAATTACTGTTTATATTTAATTACTTAAAGTAAAAAAAATTATAAAGTCAAATTATTACATGGTGTGACTTAAGGGCAATTGATGTTCCTGTGACTGGGTAAGAGATGAGGAGTCAGTGGAACAGAGTTTATGCATTCTGTCTAGATTAGTTCTTTTGAACTATCCATTAACTAAAATTAATAGAAGAAATCTTTCCAAAATAAGAAGATTAACAACTTCCTTTTAAACTGTTTCTTCATCTGGTGACCTTAGTAGTCAAACACATAGACCTATGGCGAGGTTGTTTCAGAATTGAGAAGAGGACTGGAGAGTTGGCTGAGCCGTTAAAGGCTAGGCTCACAACCAAAAATATAAGACTTGAGAAGAACATAGAATCTTCTAACCTCCAATTCCTGCTGTTTGCCGCTGATCACTTCACTTCATTCTTCTTTATGTCCAAATAAATCTCCCACGATGTATACATTCCACATGATATTTATCTTTTAATCAATGGGGCTTGGCTATTGAAAACAGTCAGCAATATTAACAAGTGTGAAGTTTTCATGGTTGTATATTGATGTATCCCTTCATGTATATACCCTGAGAATAGCAGAGTTGGATCATAGGGTTTTTTGTTGTCAGTCTTGTGGAACATTCATATAGATTTCCATAGTGGCTGAGCATTCACAATAGATACTTATTGTTTACTAAGTCACTTAGTAAATGTACTAAAATAAATAAAACAATCCCTAATATACATGTTATCTTACAGGAGTCATGGTGTAGTAATGAATTCTAGGTATTAAGTGTTTGGCTGTGGAAATTGTGTAACTTAGAATTGCTCAATTCTAGGTCTTGAGACTGTGAACTCAAGCAGGATTGTTTGTTTCTAGATCCCTCTTTTTAAAAATGGGCATGATAATTATACAATTCTAATGAATTACTCAAAACCTAATGCTTAACATTCTAGTATGTGTTATAATTTATTTTCTAATTTTTTCTTCTAACTGTTGTATGATCAATCCTGGCAAGGGACTGGATACATCTGTTCATCAGTTAGTACAAAGATGACTAGAAGTCAGTAAACAGGGTATAAAAGGCAACATAAGACAGATTGTAGAGCCAAGCAGTGTGAAACATAGTACGTCCTCGTTTTGTTATTTTCTTTGCTCTATTGTTGACCACAGGAACTTAAGAGAGATGACATATAGAACACACCATTTTAAATTCTAATAAACAGAGTTGAAGTATGCCAAACTTGGGTGAATTCTGAGTTAATAGATACATAGTGTTGAGAAAATTGTGGAATCTTTGTGACTGTAACCTGGATGAATAAATGACAGTGGAATAAGTAACCACTTCCAGTTATGACCAAGGATCTCAGCTTCCAGATTTTCCAATATCTGAGTACCCTCAATGGAACAGACCCACTACCTGGGGAACCTCCACACTGGCCAAGATGGACAGAAACCATGAGCTGAAATAAATAATTTGCTTCTGTTAAGGATTTTGTAAGGAGTACCTAGTACACACAATAATATATTTTCTGTGGTATTTTTATATGTTGAATCGAGATGTTATTATCATTCATACAAACATATGACATAAAAATATAAGTACAACTATTTGGGAAAAGTAGGGCATTAGTGACAGGGAAGAAGGACAGGGTAGGGTAACGGGAAGAATGTTCTACAAGTGTGTGATATGCTGGCTAAATCTACCATCATGAAGCCCATGACTTTGTGAAATCAATATTTGCTACCAAAAACATTTTAATCCTAACAAAAGAAGATGTGTAACTGAGTCCATGTTGTATTCTGTACCTTTCTATAAAACCTTATAGTATATTTTAGATATCCACAGGAAGCGTGGGGGAATCTTGCTTTTTGTTTCTCATTAAAATGTAGGTGAACACCAATTTTCAGTTGTTTGCCAGTTCCAATGTAATAATTTTCTTTTTATCATATCCATAGTTAGTACAAATTTTGTGGAATCTCCTCGTGTATCTCTAATTTTCAGAAACTAGGAAGGGAGAGGATTCACCATTGCATGTGAATACACTTCATGTTAGGGGATGACATGATAAGTTTGGAAGGCTTGGGAGAGTGTTTAAATCCTTAGTCATTACCAAAGACATTTATTCTTAAGAAATCCTTTCAAAACATGAAAGACATGAATGGGAGGGGTTGAAAGAGGGTACTGTGATAGAGATGTAACCTGAAGTAATAAATAAACATAAAAAAACAAAATGGAGAATGAGCTCTCACAAGACACACACTATATTGGAGCCTTGATATTGGACTTCCCAGCCTCCACTACTGTGAGAAATAAACTGATGTTGCTTTAAAGAAGAAGAAGAAGAAGAAGAAGAAGAAGAAGAAGAAGAAGAAGAA
>CAJQZJ010032342.1:3951541-3980927 GCA_907164525.1 Lophiomys imhausi
AAGAAGAAGAAGAAGAAGAAGAAGAAGAAGAAGAAGAAGAAGAAGAAGAAGAAGAAGAAAACGAAATGCATAACGATGCCTAAGTTCAAGGCTCCAAGAACAGACAGCCCAGGTACACTGTTTATGTCACTTCAGGACTTCCTGGAAGTGTTCTCTTCCATGGGGGATTGAAAGTTGATCTTCTGCCTCCTGTGAAGGCCAGCACACAGCTGGCTAGCTCTAGAGGCAGAGGGGAGAGTTTTCTTAATAAGCCACACAGACTTTGCTCCTCAATAGTGGTCTGAATGAGTAATATTAAACATAGATAATATTTTAAGTCATCTTGAGTTGCATTTCTCTGATGGTTAAGGATGCTGAACATTTCTTCAAGTGTCTCTCAGCCATTAGGTATTCCTCTTTTGTGAATTCTCTGTTTAGCTCTGTTCCCCATTTTTGATTGGATTATTTGGTTTCTTGGCATTTAATTTCTTGAGTTCTTTATAAATTTTGGATATTAGCCCTCTGATGTGGGGATTGGTGAAGATATTTTCCAAGTCTGTAGGTTGCTGTTTTGTTTCAATGACAGTGTCTTTTGCCTTACAGAAGTTTTTCAGTTTCATAAGGTCCCATTTATTGATTGTTGGTCTTAGATCCTGAGCTGTTGGTGTTGTGTTCAGGAAGTTGTCACCTGTGATGATGAGCTCGAGGGTTTTCCCCACTTTCTCTTCTAGTAGATTTAGTGTGTCCGGCCTTGTGTTAAGGTCCTTGATCCACTTGGACTTAAGTTTTGTACAAGGTGATAAGTATGGGTCTAATTTCATTCTTCTACACGTGGACATCCAGTTGGATCAGCACCATTTGTTGAAGTTGCTATCCTTTTTCCATTTTGTGGTTTTGGCTCCTTTGTCAAAAGTTAAGTGACCATAGGTGTGTGGGTTCATTTCTGGGACTTCAATTTGATTCCATTGATCCATTTGTCTGTTTCTATATCAGTACCATGCTGTTTTTAATACTATTGCTCTGTAGTACAGCTTGAAATCTGGGATGGTGATACCTCCAGATTTTTTTTTTTATTGTACAGGATTGATTTAGCTATTCTGGGTTTTTTGTTATTCCATATGAAGTTGAGAATTGCTTTTTATAGGTCTATAAAAGTTATGGTGGTATTTTGATAGCAATTGCATTGAATCTGCATATTGCTTTTGGTAGGATGGCCATTTTTATTATGTTGATCCTACCTATCCATGAGCATGGAAGATCTTTCCATCTTCTAAAGGCCTCTTCCATTTCTTTCTTCAAGGGCTTGAAGTTCTTGTTGTACAGGTCCTTTACTTGCTTGGTTAGAGTTACCCCCAGGTATTTTCTATTGTTTGTGGCTATTGTGGAGGGTGTTGTTTCCCTAATTTCTTTCTCAGCCCACTTAAGACACTTTGCCCTAGTGGTGCTGCCTTGTAGACCCCCAGTGTATGAGGAGGCTCGTGGCCCTCATATGACTGCTGAACTGGGGCGGGGGACTGTTATGTAGGGACACTCCCCTCCAGAGGAGTGGGTGGAAAGGATATATGAGAGGGGGAGGGAGGGGGGACTAGGAGGGGTAGAAAGAGGACACTGTGATGGAGATGTAATCTGAAGTAATAAATATTTTTTATAAAGATAATATTTTGAGACAAATGGGCTCTTTTGTTTTATGAACTAAAATCAATACAAAAGGCAAACCAAGGACAAACCGAATACAAAACAAAACAACAACAACAACAAAAATCAGATTCACGAAGCCTGCCTTCCTTGTATTGGAATAGAAGATGAAGCTAGACAAATGTGTGGGTTGAATGAAACCAAATCAGTTTCGTTTTATAATTATTTATCCTGAGTCCTCACTGCTTGCAATAAGTTATACATCTATCTCACAAGAATAAAAACACTACATTGGGAACATTCTTGACCCACTGTAAACATGGAGCCCTACTGAATTCATATTAATGAGTAAGTACAAAAGAGACTCTTCTTTGTTCCATTCCTGGGAAAATGCTCCTGACATATTCCTCTTTTATTTACTTCTGCTTACCTCTTACAGATGATGCAACATATTTACTACATGTCATGTTGCTATACTTAAAAGACCAGAAAAAAACAACATTAAATATAATATGTGGGGTTAAATTTCCACAGGGATCTATTGAAAGCAGGTCTAGGAACTATCCTCTGTAGCTGTTGAGCAGAGCTGGCCACAGGAAACTGAAGTTCAGCACCGGTTCCCACAGCCCTACATTTACTCCTTTGCAGGAAGAGCATAGAGAAAGAGGTCAGAGCAGCACAGTGTTCATTTCAGGTAGAGTTTTTACATGAGAACAGAGTGAGAGAGATATAAACACAAAAGCAACTTCAATGACTCTGCCCTTGTAACAAGTGTGCTTTTCTCCTTAGCAGATATTGTCATTTATTGAACAAGTACCCCACCAATTTTACAAGGAATTATTAGACCTATGTTTCCAATTTAGGAAACATGAGAACTTGTATGTTATCCACATTTGGGTACAAATACTAAGATGTGATTTTTTTTAAGCAGCATATTTATGGATTAAAAACATGAGGATGCATACAAAACAGCTCTGTTCCTTGATGAGTTTCCCTGCACATCTAAGGAAGACATTGCTCTTTGAAACTTATACCATCTCACTTAGCTGTCTGTCTGTCTGTCTATCTATCTATCTATCCATTCTCTCATATAATACATATCGACCCCACTCCCTCAAACACTATTCCTAATTTCTTCCCACCTTCTCACTCCCCCAGATCCAATGCTCCTCTCTTTCCTTCCAGGAAGGAAAAGGCTTTCCAGGGATATCAACCAAACATAGCATAACAAGTTGCAATAAGAGTGGACAGAGACCCTCATATCAAGGCTGAACCAGGCAACACAGTAAGAAGTAAAGCGTATGAAAAGCAGACGAAAGAGTCAGAGACAGATCCACTCCCTCTACTAGGACATCCATCCTGTTTCTTAACACATATCCCCAAAGCATATCACTGCCTGCTCCAACATTGCAGAGACAGCCACACCAGCAAGGATCAAGAGTCTTATCTGGACACAGTTCTATCATTGCAGATTATTCTCATGGATATTTGCTATATTCAAGGTTTTTTTTAATTTTGACTTTATATTTATCTTAGTTTTAGAGATATCTAAGAAAAATAATGAGATAATTAATATGGTTATTGTTTTCAGTACTGTGGTAATATAATTTAAAGCTACCCCCTTGATTTCTACCAAACTACTGAACATCCCTTCATGCTTAAGTTATGCTTTTTCTCCACACTGACCGCAATGAAGGATATTCTAGGCAGATGACTATATACGCCAAAATTTCCCCTCCACTACATGATGAGTATATTATACCATAAAATAATAAAGTATCATATTCCAGTCAATGTTTTATCATTGTCCCTTATTAATTTTTATATCTTATATTATTTATATTGTGTTGAAAATGATTTAAAATCTAATGGTGTCAAACCAAACTCATATGAATAGTTTGACTCTAAACCTTTCTACTGTGGGATAACTTTCATAACAATGACACGAGCATCAGCTTGAAAGCTGATGAAAATTATGGAATCTTGGACTCATCTGAATTAGTATATTAGAATATTTGGGCAAATCCAATTCAATATAATAATGAATAAAAATTGTAGATTCAAAATTAGAATAAGAATGTTCATGATGTCTGGAAGTAAAAGGGTGGTAAATATTTTACTGCTTATATAAAAACCTAGGACTCAATTCCCAACACACATGCACATACATACATACATACACACACACACACACACACACACACACACATTAGAGAAGAGAGAGAGAGAGACTCTGAAACATTAATCAAATCTAGGCATAAAATAATGTAAATAGCTACAATTTATTTTTATAATAATTATTGTTTTCTCATTATAGAGTAAAAGATTGGTATACAACATTGCCAAACACAAAATCTCAAAGTTGAGTACTAGACACAATGAGTATACTATTACAGTAACTAATAACATACAATGCAATCTTTGATTATAGGAAGAGATGAAAACAAATCTTAAGTTACCAATTACTTCACAGCTACACTTTTGAAATACGTGAAAGCATTCAAATGTGGATGCTTGACTTGATTTCCTCCTTTCTAGAATGTGGATTTCTGTACCAAACCCTTTGGCTAAGTCATGTAATAATAAGATAATTGAATAATGAATATAGCCATTGCAACAGTATCTTAAAATAGCTTAGTTCTCTATCGTTTGGGGATGAATGAGAAGGGTTGTTCACTACTAGCCAACAAAGCTTAAATGTACATGTTCTCCATCTAAAACATCTTCCCATAAGGAAAAATGTGCAACTATACTGTCAAAAAATTCCCCTACAGACTGGACTCTAAGTTAAACTGAGTTTTGTTTTGTGTAACATAGATTTATAAATTAGCAAAGTTTTACTTGGTAATATAAATCAATCTGACATGAACCACTATGAAAGGCTTGCATAAAATTTACATTTAAAAGTTCCATTGTAAAATAATTACTGTTGTAAAATTTCCAGATATCCAAATGTTAAGTTATTATAATTTATTATAATTAGCTGTTTGATCTCAACCAAATCTATTTTTGTAGGAAAATATTTCCCTAGTATGTTCAAAACACTTGTGCCATCTAAAACATCCAAAATAGTCAAATGTTTATTTGGACACATAATAGGGTGCTATTAAAATTATCACATTTTCTTCTTTTATGAGAAAAACACACTTTAGGGAAAGTAGATATTATGCTTTTTTTCTCTTGCAAATAGTTTTCTATTACTGACATTAACAAATATTTGAAAGAGAATACTCTAACACAAAATTATTGATCTACCTATCAATATAACAACACACATATAAAGTTTAAATTAAAAGTTAGGATTAATAGCTTTCATTCAAGCATTGTATACATTGATTCAAATAAAATACCATCTTTAAATTTTTGTGATCTATATAAAAGAAGTGGGTTCAATCATAAATCTGATTTAAAATGAAACTGTACTTAGTGTATCTATCACCAAATTAATTATTCTTTTGTGCTTACATACACAATATACTATTTTGTATCTACATGTAGTTCACAAAAATACTCAGTTTATGAAAATATTGAAAAAATAAACAGTTGATAGATTTTTATAATATTAAGTTATCTTAAATATGGTTAATTCTCCTGATGACAATTTAAATATTAACAAAATGTATATTAGAACACTTAAGTATAAAGATCATATAATTTTAAGATAATGAAGAAAAAACTAGTGTCAGTGAGACTCTAGAACAGTCATCCCACTAATAAAGAAAATGCATTGATTGGAGCAAGCATTAATGCTTTTCCTCTGGAAGCAGTTGTCTCTTTTCTCAACAGAGGACAACTGAATTCAAGGCAAAAAAAAAAAAAAACAAAAACAAAAACAAAAAAAAGACAACCCAAAAACAAACAGTGTGGATGCTTTAAACTCCAATGCAATGAAATGTGGAGCTACCAAACACTAGGAAATGGAGGAAGGGAATATACAAATAGATATTAAGGATATCCACAGAGCTACATCCCAGTTCTGCTTAAACTCTGGGTGATTTTCTACTGTGTATGTGAACAGTGTAACCTTCAAGAAATGCAGAAGGATACACTTATTGAAATCCTGAAAGAAATGACACAAAACTGTACTGTTTTGTCACTAAAATAATTTTTGGAAGATAGACTTTGATTATTTTTAGCAATTTACTTTTTAACATATGTTCTTCTAATTACTTAAACAATACAAAATAACTTATTTTATTGCAGAGATATTTGTCCATATGTATTCATTGATGCTTTATTTGTAATAAACAGATATTAGAAATGCCCTACATGTACAATGGCAGATGAATGGATAATGAAAAATGTAGTATGTTTACACAATAAAATATTATTCAGCTATTAAGGAAAAAATAATTTATGAAATTTCAATGTAAATGAATGAATGGAGCTAGAAACAATCACCTGATTGAGGTAACACAAACACAAAAGACAGATATTGCTTATTTTCTCATATGTTGATGATAGTTTTTATATTTTAGATATATGTGTTTAATTTAGTGCAATTCAATTAACCACAGATTTTAAGACTCTAGTAAGGGACCAAGAGGGAGGAGTAGGCTATTCTAAGGAAGGATAAATACAATGTAATAAAGAGACAAGAAAACTAAAATAGGACTATGAAAAGGGGGAGAAAGGAAGGTCGGTAAAGGAGGGACAATGGGGATGAACAAACAACACTAAAGTCCCTTTGAAAAGCTGTGGAATCTTAACACTTTAAAAGCTTTATAATTGTATACACATATGAAAGAAATTTAAGTGGCATCACCATATAATGGAGGAGACAATGCCTCAGCTAGACAATCTATGCAATCAAAAAACTCCAGTGCCAGGAATCGGTTACATCTTGCTGACTCATTGGCCAAAATGATTCTGTAGAACAATCCTCCAAACAACATCGACTATTGCCATTTTATCATAAACTTATGATAAAATTCTATTATTGAAGATACAACTTACTCATGTTATCAAATATGATAAATCAAGCTCGCATCCAACTATAAGCTTCACTCATACTGACTAGCATCTATAATGCTGGATGGTATAATTTGGCAACTGACAGAGAAAACTAATCATCACCTACCTGCTACCAACACTGTGATCTACAAAAGCAACTTACTTGTAAGATACACTGGTGTAGTTTTGGTTCAAGTGATATGATAATAACCAATCACTTGTTGATTACATTTAAGGCTCACTCCTAGTGATTGAAACAAAAATTGTTACTACTAACGTAGTAAAGGATCTGAGACTAGATAGGTCATAAGGATAACAGGGAAATACTATTACTATTATTTTCCTAAATGAACAAAGCAATAAATATCTTCTAATGATCTATTGTTATCCCCATAGTCAGTGTATCATTCAACCCTCGTCAGAGAAGCTTCTTGCAGTCTATGGGAACTAACACAGAGATCCACAAGTGTATACTGCATTATGCAGAGAGTAAAATACTATGTAATACTAGGTACTGATTTTTATCAAACCTCTCCCTTTAGGGCTCAGAGATCTATGAAGAAGTGAAGGCAGAAAAATTAGAACTATAGGTGGTGGATGAATCTAAAGAAACAGCATCTTCTAGGAAAAGCAGATAATATGTGTATGATATTATAGAGACTAGGACAGCATGCATAAGACCAGTTAAAGTTCAATCCAGACAAAATCTTAGGACTGAGAAGTGTTGGAAGAAGGGCTTATATCACCCTTTTTGAGGCACTCTCTAATTGAATAATAAAAGTCGCTGATGGTCACTTAGCTGAGCAGCGAAAGAATAGGAAGGTGGAACTTCCTGTAACTAAGGAACCCTGGGAAGAGAAGAGTAACCCTTTTCTTCCCACCAGGACTAGGAAGCAGCAGGACATCTGAGTGTGAGCTAGGTGAGCTCTGAAGGTACAAGCCACATGGAGGATTGAGAATAGTTGATCAGGTTAACTTAGATTAGCTAATTGAGAGTCAGCTAAGGCCTAACTCTTGAAACATTAAAGATCTTGGTGTATTTATTATTGGGAAAAAAGCCACCACAGAATTCAGGCTACAGCTAAGGCAGACCTACAGGCCTTCCACTAGGCCACCAGCTGCTCCACTGGCCTAATATAACAGTTTATAGTTATTAATAAATATATTAGTTAACAGAGTTGCAGTTTCAGTGGTGTTGAAGGACACTGTTGACCCAGGGTTATATTCTCTGAACAGATCAGGCCGCTAGCTAAGGCAAGTCAGGCCCTCCAGGCCTAATACAAGAGTTTATAGTTATTAATAAATATATTTGTTAACTAAGTTTCAGTTTCAGAGAAAAGTAAGTGGACATGGAGTATCACATCAACTGAAGAAGCTATTTGCAATTGACACCTACTAGGAAAGGCAAAATCACTTTTCCCCAATTGAGTGCCACTCAGTGTATTATCTTTGGTACCCAGGAATATGAGCCCAACACAAAATGGATTCCATGCTTTTTATATGATTTTTGTTTCATTTTTTTGTTTTATTGTTTTTTGTTTTTCTTTGTTTTAATTTTTAATTTTTAGATTTTGGTCTTTTTAGAGAGAGAGAGAGAAAGAACTTGAAGTTGGGTAGGTAGAGAGTTGGATAGGAACTGGAAGGAGTTGTACATGGAATTTATTACCAAATATACAATTAATTAAAAAGAAAAAAGACAAAACTCACAAATTTCTAAACAATCAAAGACAGCAGGTTAAATTACATATCAACTATATATATATATATATATATATATAACTGCAAGAAAATGTTGGTTTAATAAATCTGTGAAAACTAAATGGATATGATTCCTTTGTCTTGAATCACCTTGGATTTTAGTTACTGTTGATGGTAAACTCCCCTAGAGGAGCTCAAGATTACTGCAGTAGTCACTTTCCTCTTTTCTCTGACAAAGTTCATAACAAAAGTAATTTAAGGAAAGAAAGACTTATTGTCAGTCCCTTTGAGGATACAGTACACTACAGTGGAGAAAGCATGGAAACGGTCATTAACCCTGTAGTTAAGAAGCAGACGGTCCAGAACTTCAGTGCTCAGCTTGCTTGCTTTCACACAGTCCAGGATATGTGCACATGGAATGGTGCTGGAAACATTTATGCTGAGTCCCTGTGATTTAACTAACCAGAGACAGAAACTTCCTCAAAGACATTCCTAGATGTTTGTCTTCTAGGTGATTGTAGATCCTGTCAAACTGGCAATCAATATTAATGTTACCATGATGATTAATCAATAGCAATAGAGTCCACCTCCAGTATCCTAAGCTTTTACTGTGCTATTCTGTAAAATATTGCTTCCCTGTCCCACAGAGAGTGCAGTATGAATCCTGGAATGTTCATCATCCTCTGGAATTTACACTGAAAGCTGATGGTATAATTCTTTACATATGTTGAGAGCATTTAAAAGAATTTCATTGATGAAGGATGAGATATGATGAACTAAATTTGACAGTAATTTGAAAGTTCTTCATATGTTGAACTTCAGAGATTTCAAATCTGTCACAGGAAAGATACACAAGATTGGCCTGCAACAGTCATGGAGAGAACGGCATCCTATTTTCTAACTAAGGTGACCACAGGTCTTTATTTACCCATAAACACTGTCACTGTATACCTGCTGTCTTTCTGTGGCTAGTTACAGTGGCTTTTTATTCCCAAATTATTCTTTGGGGTTAAGCATATCTCTAGGTAATTTAAAATAAGTTAGTACTATATCTTTAATACCTATTTCAGCTGTATGCAAGACTGTGGAAAGAAGCCAGGGCATGATGCATGCTAGGCCTCATTCTGCAACCAAGGCTCACCTCTAGTCTTTTGTGTTTCTCCTATGACTGCTCTACTGCATCATTGGAAATTTCATTCAATTAAGATTTTTGTTTCAGTGAAAAATAAATCCTAGTGTTCCATCTTTTCCTGAAAGCAATGCTATATCTAAAATTTCATCACAATTTATAGAAATGTAAATTCATGTTTGCATACACAATATTAATAACTCCCTTTGTAAAATAGCTTTTCAGAGAGAATGTATTTCTGCCCACAACATGTTTACTACATTTTCTTTTTTGGTATCAGGAGAGTAGGGCTATACCTTCAATTCTGCAGGATTTATGCAACTTCTTTCAAAACATTTTAAACAAAATCTATTTAGAGCAAAAACTGAAGAGAAAGATGCTTTAATACAGTTTTAGAGCATTTGGCAAGCATCTCAGTTGTCAGTGATTCAGAATTATTATATAAAAAAACTAAAATGATTGATTTTCATTGAAAATACAGCATTCCTGCTTTATAAGAGCTATTAATTTACAATATCCCCTGAGAGTTTGTTTGGAGATTTTAGCAGGAAATACAGCTACTAATATTTCCTTGACTGAAGACTTTTCATCCTATATTCAGTTAAAGGTCATCTTCTTTGAGGGAACTCACCGCTTCAGGAAGAATGAACATCAAAGAGGATACCTGCCTAATCATTTGGATCAGGTGAATCAACCATAGTGGCCAGTGGGGTGACAGATGTCACAGCCTGGTCAAAGATCAAGTGGACATCTCATCAACAAATAAGCCCTCCATTTCCAAGAATAGATTATATACAATCAATCTATTGGCCAAAGGGGACCCATGGGGACCCCCAAATGACCTAATCTATTGTCAAGACTATTGCTTGTTTACCACAAACTGATGGTAAGGCCCTATTACTAAACACCTAGATAAATCACTGGACACAAAGAAGTCAAGCTGGTGCCTACCTAGAGCATTCAGCCCTGCTGACTAGTGTTTGTGGAACTGGAGGCACTCTACGTACTATCAGAGGAGAAAGGTAAACATCAACCCAGCTACAAATTGCAATCGTGACCTACCTGCAGGTTGTGCTGGTGTAATAGTGGCACAAAGCTTGTTGGAGCAACCAACCAATATTTAATTATTTTTAAGACCCACTGCATGAGATGGAACCATCCTGACACTGTTCGAGCGATTAAGAACCTAAGAAGAGATAGTCCAAGGGCACAGAGAAATCAAATATTGCTATTATGAAAAAAGCAAACAAATACAAATAAACAAAAAGATATAGCAATATCTGCAGGTCAGTGTCTCACTCAACCATTACCAGAGAATCTTCTTCTTGCAGTACATGGGAACACATACAGAGACCCCCAGATGGACACTATGTAGAGAGTGAGAAAGTTTAGAACAGTCAGTGTTAAATGGGATATCTACATCAAACTCTTCCCCTCAACATTCAGGTAACCCTGGAGAAGTAAAGACCAAAAGAATGTAAAACCATAGGGGATGGGGGACCCTAAGGAAACAATGCCATCTAAAGACAGCAAGACAAATGAATGCAGAAACTCATGGAATCGGTGGCAGCACAGGTCTTGGCCAGACTGGATCCCAGCACCAAGTGGACACACTGTTAGAGCAGGCTCCATGTCAGGCTGTAGGTGACAAAGAAAAATGAGCTCAAAGACATTTTGGAGGTTCTCTGCCTCAGAATGCCTTGTCAGGGCTTCAAAAATGATGATGACAGTGGTGATGACGGTGGTGATTTTACAAGTCTTTAGTATATATATTATGGTTTCTTTGGTGTTTTTATGGGACTTCTCTGTGTGTGAGCATTTGCGTCTCATATCTATGAATGTTTCTTGTGTTTTTCCTTTAGGCTCTTTTTCTTCCTTTTGCTTATTTTGCCCTATCCATGTTTGTTTGTTTTTGTTTTATCTCATCTGATGGTTTCCTTGTTAGAAAGAGAAAGAAATGGTGTTAATTTGGATGACATGGGAGGTAGATAGGAAAGGAATAACTGAGGGAAGGAAAGCTGTAATCAGAATATAGCATACGAAAAAATTCTATTCAACAAAAGAGAAAAAAAGTTTAGGTTTTTGAAAACTGAAAAATCATTTTGAAAGATGAATTGAAATCTATGAATAAAAGTTATGAGCAGGTAAAACAATAAACAATTCCTTGAACATTCTAAAATAGAAATGAGTAATGCTCTATTTCTCTAACATCATACATTTTCTCCACTTTGTCCATATATTGATTTAATTGGGAGACCTTACATAAATGCCGTAAGCCAAATGGTTACAAACAACAGAATTTTAGTTCTCAATGTCATGTAGGCTTAATGTCAGAGATCAGGTTAAAAGTATAGTGGGATCCAGTGAGAATCCCTTCCCTCTAGCAGAACACCCAATTTACACTGACACCTCACATGACAGAAAGCATAAATGAGCTCTGTGCTGTCCTATCCAAGTGCACTAAACATTTTCATGAAATCCTGTCTCCTGCCTCATGTTCTAATGACAAATCTAACTCATTCAATCCTAATGTCATCACTTTGGAGACTGTAATTTTAACACAAATTTAGGAAATCCAAAAGAATATGCAGTCTACGACACCAAGAAAAATAAATTCCTAATGTGCTGTGGCACAAAATTTTATGGATCAGGAATGAGTTCCATGAACAGAGAAACTTAATTCAAGTCTTAATTAACTTAGTCCATTTTCATCCCTTTAATAATTATTTCATTTATTTATTTATGCATGATTCATTTATTTAATGTATATAGGTGGTTTTTTTCTGCATGTATATATTCAGTGTGTGTGCATGGTGCCTATGAGACTTAAAAGAGAGTGTTGGGATCCCTAGAATGGAGTTAAAGAATGTTGTGGGGCTCCATAGGTGCTGTGAATGAATCCCAGTCCTTCTGAAGAACAGCAAGTGCTCTTAACCACTGAGCTGTCTTTTTTGCCCATTTTCCCTTTGTAATGTTGAACACATTTTTAAAATGATTATATGAATCACTTTCTCCATTTCAAGGTTTGAGATAAATTGTAAAGTAAAACACAGTAGTGAAGTCTGAGGAGGAGATGGCTCTGTTGGCTCATAAAGGTACTTGCTACAAAGTCCAAGATTCTGAGTTCAATACCAGGGACATTGATGGAATGGAAGAACTGGCTCCTGTTTGGTCTCTAATCACAAATATAATCTTTCAAATGCAGAGTGAATCATCAAATACGTAAGCTGTTTAAGCAAATCAAAATGATTTCCTCATGTTAGACTCTAGGGTAAGAACACAGAAGTAAAAGGGGAAGTGTAAGGAATGGGAAGGGTACAGAAAGATGAGAAAATGAAGACACCAGTCAGAATGACCAAGGTGGAGAAGACAGCTGACAACAAACACAGCTCAGGATGCTGGGAAAGAAAGTTATGTTTGTGACTACACACCAAACAAATTTTGTGAAGCATGAATGGTTATTTTAAATTATTTTGGATTTAGTTACTGCACTGAATAATGTACATATAGAAAACATGTTTACACTTAATTTTAAGTGTTTGCATCATGTTTCGGCACATTTTTAACTAGAGAATGTTACAGTGGTATATACCTAGTGGAATCCTTAGTGTTTTAGATTTTTTTCTAAGTTCACAGGTCTTGGCATGTAAAGTCTGTAACTGATACAATAAGACACTGTTTGAAGAACTACATCAGAAAATCTATAAAACAGAATTAATACAGTTTTGTGTGTATACCTAATGATACATAGTAATATCAATGCACATGGTACTATATCAATTCTTGGCATTTTAGTTTAATATCTCATTATTTTAAAAATATGTTAAATATGTTTAAGGTAATCTAAGTATACAAATTCCTCTTTAAATTTGTTTGAAATTTAGGATTGAATATGTGTTTTGGTACTCTTTTACATGGGTTTTGAGAATCGTTTGGAAAATTCAGTGATCCGGGCATTTTAGAACACATATATTCTCAGCAATCATGAAGCCGTGTCATGAAATGACATAAAATGGAGGCACTTCTGGGCTACAACAGAGATCTCTGTCCAAATACTAAGTAACACACACACACATATGCACATGCATGCACATACAAATAATGAGCCAGTCAAAACAGACTGTAGGAAAATTATTTAGTCCCTCACTTTTGGAATCCAAGTTCTATTGCTTCCAACAGAAAGTGAGAAACTTGTGTCTGATTCTTTCTGTTAGGACTCAGGGTATGTGGGAAGGCATGCATTAAAAGCACTTCATGATGGTTAAATTGGAAAACAGTGACAGCTATGATGGTGCCAGTTACATGAGTCATTAGCCTTTATCCTAGCCTACGGCCTAACATCAGCACTCTACAAAATAGCCTGTTGCTCCAACGATGTTATGCACAATGTTTACCATCAAAGAAGAAATATTTTCCTCTACAAAGTTTTTGTTTAATCTAGTTTTATGGTGGAACCAAAAATAGTTGTAGTTAAATATCTCATATATAACTCCACCTACACTCAATTCACATGTGATAAGAAAATAGCAAGCAGAGTTGTATCTCAGGAACAAATTAGGAAATTCATAAACCTTACTTATATTTGAATTACATTGCACTCTTGAAATAGTACACTAGTACTTGTCATATCAAAATCAAGATTACAATTAAGATAATGTACTAGATAAAAGTTAATAAATTTAAATATTCTGGAGAAACTAGATGTCATGATTACCTTATAAGATTACTGTATTTGCTGCTAAACATAGGATTTATTGTACAGGTAAAAACATTCTTTTTATTTCCCAGTGTGGTTTCCTTGGCCTGAGAGCCCTGGGCTATGGAGTTAAGTTATTCCTAATAGTACACAGACCACCACCTTTCCTCCATTTAATTTAGTTCTCATTGTATCTTATCTTGTCATGTTTATTATTACATGACTCAAGGATCTTCTACATATGTGTAAAATCTTACAATAATCTATTAGATATAATTCCTAAAGTGTGGCTTTGCTTCTGTTGGTCTTTCTCATTTTGTTTATTTATTTTCTAATTAACCAATGTCTACAGTTTAAAGAAATTGCAATTAAGATCTCTCTTCATTACCTTTCCTACTTCAAGTCTCTTCTTTACCGACTGTCTCTGAACCCTCCTGTCCCCCACTCAAATCTACAGCCTCTTTTTTGTTACCATTGCTACATATAGCCAGTATGAAATCCTATTCCATGTGTGTAATCATCATAGAAAAGGAGACTGTGAAATTCAGATCTCACAGTCTTAACTCTGCAGCACTACAGGCCTGCCTTGTCCTGTCAACAATACACCCTTGCTTCAGATATGTCAACCTTTCTGTCCGTAAGTGGTTAAGGGTGAGTGGAAGGCTGGTGGCTACTGTCGCATCAAGGCCCTCTATAAAAGCCCCATCAGCATCAGTGTATCCTTCTTTTCTTTCCTATCAAGCTCACACCTTCTTCAGTAACTAGAAAATCGTGTACCATTTTATACCATTTGTTAAAATACAGCATATTGTTAGCCAAATTGCTTAAAGTACTTTCAAGAAAAAAATGACTATTTCTAGTTTTTTGAAAACTTTCATTTCAATAAAAACATTTCCATGACATCTCATTTTTTCATAAGTATTTTGTTTCAGAATAAGCATTATTAATATAGAATTGCAGTTGGGAAACATTCTGTGTAATTATTTGGGTGATTATATTGTTTCTAATGCTCTATTCTCTAATATATTTTTGTTTATTAATACAATAATTTAAAATTCCCTTTATAGAATACACAATATCTTTTCATTGTCAAGTTGTTTAATAGCTGAAACATGAAATCTGTTGACCTAAATCAAGCGTTTAATAAATAATATCTGATGATGCAACTATCATTACTATTATTGTTAAACAGAAGAACAATCACAAGGAACTTCAATAATTCTTAGGTTGCTAATTCTGTTTGAATCTGTATAGTTATTAAAAGATAATATATATAATTCATGGATAATTTTTCCTACTTCAAACACTTTACCTTTTGTGAGAAAACAAATTGACAACAAATTGTCCATACCCATAAAAAAACAATTTGGCATAAACAAGTTCTTATATTAATTTTTTAATAATATTGTGATTCAAGCAAAAAGTGTAGATTATTTGTGAAATATCCTATATCAAAAAATAGGAGACATAAAGTGTCACTAGGGATTCATGATCTATTTCAAAAGTAATAATTCATAACATCTATAAATCTTCATGCTAATTAAAAGTAAAATGATTTTCTATTTGCAGAGAAATGCTACTTCAAGTAGAGGAAATCTAGTATACTTAATGTAACCTTGACCATAAACCTAAAGCCTTTGAATGTAAATTACCTTAAAAAGGGATATAACTTTCAGGACATAATTCCCTCAAAACATTGAAGGAATGAACAATAAATTATTGACAACTAGAATCCAATCAAGTTCAATGTCAAAGCCATATCTTAATTAAAAAGAGTCATGATGAGGTTTCGTAGTGCAAGAATAGGAATGCTTTGCTGCAGTCTACCATCCCAGTTCCATGTATTGATACAAGTCTTTTTTTGTTTTCAAGCAAACTGGGAAGAAAAGGAAATGTTATTCTGTGATTAGTTGTTGCTGACAGGAGGCAGAGTATTATGACGTCTTGATGTCCATGTCTCTATGTTATTCAATATAGACTCAATCAACTGGCAAAATGATTCACTAAGCTCTCTGGCTATTTATGTAAGTTTCCTGAGGATGCTTTTGTGTCTGATGACAAAGTTGAACTCCTTATATAAAATAAGCAGGGGAATACTGCAAAAGGGTCTGGAGAAAATTGAAACTCTTTAGAAGTCTGAGTCCATGGTAGAATATATGTGCAGACTTAAGGTTATGAATCCATTTGCATTTTTAAGGAGTTTAAATCAATTTCATTTACATATACCTGTCACGATTTGGGTTTGTGGTTTCTAAAATATGGTATGAGAAGTGGAGGCCATGTAGCCCTTGTAATATGGGTTGTTGTTTCCATCTTAGTGATGGTATAATGAATCAAGTTCATAATAAATCATTACAATAGCTTTCTCTGGTGTAATTCAGGTTCACACTTCCCCTTAGCACTTGAATCTGTAATCAGTTTGTAGGTTCACAGGCAGAGAAGCACCTATGAAGCTTCAATCATAGTCCCATCCTACCTGGAGACAGAACGGCAACACATATATACACCAATGGAAAATATAAATTGATGCAAATTATAAAAATTCTTTGCACAAACTGGAAAGCTCAAACTTGCAAAGAAAATTTTATATGCCAACACTTTTATAATATATAAAGTCATGACTAATTTTCAATATGCTCAGATTTTAATTCAAAAGTTCTATCATTTCATAAAAAAGTTACTCAATATTGTAATCCTTCTTATCAAGATTCAACCCTTTCTGATGTGTCCAATCCCTTAGAATACATTGCTAACATGATCTCTTTTGTTGGACTTTTTTTTGTTTCTCTTCTTGTTTGCTTTTGTTTTTTATGTTTAATTATTAATTCAAGTTGTATCTACATCACAGCCCCTCCTTCCACCCCTCCTGGTCCCACCCTCCCACCTTCTACCCTCTCTCCCACTTATCCTACTCTTCTGGTGTGGGTTGCCCCCACATATCAGCCCCCTTCAGTTCATCATGAGGGCTAAGAGCTTCCTCTTGCACTGGGGTCCTACATGGCACTCCACAAGGATGAAGTATCCCAATAACAGGTAACAAAGTATATGTTCCTGGTCCTTTGGGTCTGTTGATTGTAGGATAGTTATCCTGTACTATATGGCTAAAATCCAGCTGGCTGTCCTGATCACTCTGTAGATCAGGCTGGCCTCGAACTCAGAAATTCACCAGCCTCTGCCTCTCAAGTACTGAGATTAAAGGCATACACCAACACTGCTCAGCACTCATGATTTTTTAATCTCTTTTTTTCAAAGGAACTTAAAAAATAAAGCAATAACTTTGTTGTAATGGACTTTTCAAATGCAGTCCAAATATTGAAATTGTTATTTGTAAAAAAATGCTATCATGTTTAAGATTAGACCCTCATATTAACTACTTTTGTGAAAATATTTGTTTATTAGTTTTATGTTGCTTCTATATATGTTATCACAAAGCCATTTAAATGACATGAAGATAGTATTCCACAGATATGCACCCCATAAATCAATCATGCATGGGTCTCAGACTCATTGTCAAACCCAAGATGGTATATGTCACAGTCCTTTGTGAGCTCTAAGGGACATGTTTCTTACTTCTCTCTGA
This sequence comes from Lophiomys imhausi, assembly GCA_907164525.1. NCBI lineage: Eukaryota > Metazoa > Chordata > Mammalia > Rodentia > Muridae > Lophiomys > Lophiomys imhausi. The sequence goes on from CAJQZJ010032342.1 coordinate 3,969,212, forward strand.
TTGTTAGCATGTTGCCCTTTCCTCTTCAGAAGAGGTCTTAGTTTCCTTTTAGTGGTTAGAAGCACACTAGAGAGAGGATGCTTGTACCTAACTAGGTTATCCTTCTTCACTTATCTTGAGTGTCCTCAGTTTATGGGATGTAGCTGTCTAAATTTAAGGTAGATATTTTCTATCAATCAATCTTCTCTGGAAATTCCCACATAGACTCACATATAGGTATATCTCACGAATTTTCTAAGTAAATATGAACCTTGTCAAGTAACATTAACCACTCACTATGCTAAAGTCTGTTTCAACTAAACTTTTTCTATGGCTCTCTTATACTTTTTGTAGTTAAAATACGTTTTAGAATTAACAACTTTATATAAATATTACAGTGAATGTGGTTATATACTTTGTACATATAATATATATTGAGTTGTACAGGGATTACTGAATGTGATAACTTGCTCAACCTACTTGGCTTCTAAGCTGATCAGTTAATAGTCCTGAATGAGGTAAAGTTATATAAAGAATGGGAAAATGTGAGCTGACTGAAACTATGGTTTGGCTGTTCTGTGCCTCCTTCCCTGCAAATATCCTTGTAGGCTTAGTTTCAGTGGGTTAGTGTTCATTTAGGTGGAACTCTAAATATTAGTAAATAGAACCTCATACCAATAAAAAGTTTCTGTGCACCAAAGAACATTATAATTTGGGTAAAAGGCAATATATTAAATGGGGAAAAAGCATTACTTGATAAACATCTGACAGAGCATTAATTTCTACAATATACAAAGAACCAAAATAATATAGCACTAAAATTCAAGTAAACAACACAATTAAAAATGGTACATGGAAATTAACAGAGTACTTAAAGATGAAATAAACATAGCCAAGAAACATTTTTTAAATGTTCAACATGGGGCAGGAGAGATGGCTCAACAGTTGAGAGCACTGGCTGCTGTACTAGAGGCCCCAGGTTAAACTCTCAGCACTCACATTGTGGCTAACAACCATTTATAACTCTAGTTCCAAGTGATGTGATGTCCTCTTCTAGCATCCACAGTCACTGGGTACACAAAAGGTACACAGACATACATCTAGAAAAATCACTTTTGAACATATTTTTATTTTTTAAGTTCAACATGCTTAGCTTTTAGAAAAATGAAATAAATGTATTTTGATATTTCATTTCCCACAGCCAGAATGGGAGATAGATGATAGATAGATAGATGGATAAATACATACATACATACATACATACATGCATACATACAAACATACATATATATATGATGATAGATATATAAGTATAGATAGGTGATAGATATACATACATAGATACATAAGTATATAAATACTTATATACACAGGTAAATAGATAAATATATATATATTAGATAGATAGGAAAGACAGATAGATGATATATGATAGTTAGATAGATAGATAGATAGATAGATAGATAGATAGATAGATAGATAGATATAAATGGTAGATAACAAATGTTTGTGTGGATAATGGAACTGAAGAAAAAAAACATTGATTCACTGCTTGTGAAAGTGGAGAAGCTACTATATAAATCCCTGTGAAATTTTATGAAATGCTATAAATAGATTGATAACATAATCCAAACATGCTGCATTTGGAAATAAATCCTAAGTCCTCTATATCCTACTATAAACATACTTACTCATCCATGTTAATTGCTGCTCTATTTACAATAAGCAAAACAATGGAAACCACATAGATGCCCTTCATCTGCTGAATGGATAATGCAAATGCAGTTCAGCTGAACAATGAAACTATTCATCTGCTAAGACAAATAAAATATGAAAATTACACTTACATGAATGAAGCATGAAGCTGGAAACAATGATTCTGAGATAACTAAGAGTGAGAAATTAAAATGATGCATAATTTATTACATAGGATGTTTGTTTTGATCCTACAGATAAGTATATTTTTATAATGTTCATAGAAATCAAGAAATTAGCATCAGACCATAGGAAGTGGTGTTCATGAAAGAAACATGCTATTTATAGTAAGTTGCTTGTGTATATTATTTCATCTGATATCAGAAAAAGTTGAAGAAGTTATGTGTACAAAAGAAAAATAACATTTATACCTTGATAATAAAATAGTAATATGATTGAGAAACATAGTAAAAAGACAATGGGCAAAATGTATGCATTACCACCCTAGTTTCTTATAATAAAAATGAAACCAAAAACCTATCAATTTATTAACTTTCCATGTACATGAAAAAAATAATTATTATTTCTATCATAATCTAACCCATACAAGCAGAAGTTGTCTTTTTTGATGCTATTTGAGATTCTCATACATTGAAAATCTATAGTAATAAAAAAACGTGTTCAATATGTTTTTGCTAAACAGTGTTGGGAAATAGAATTCTAATTTAAAAGTGCCTTTAAGTAGGACCAAACAGTGAAAGCTTGCATGGAACCTGAAATAAATGCCAAGTTTCTTTCCTTAACCAATTCTTCAGGAATACTATCTTAGTTGAATTTATGAAGCATTATTTTTGCAATAATCAGCTTAGGTGCCTTTTTTCTTGAAGCGGGGGCAGTCAAATATGACATTTAAGGAGTATCTGCCACTATAGTTTTGCTGAATTTTGTGTGCATGCACCTCCAGAGAACAGACAGGCAAAGCATGTTGAATCCTAAAATTCAATATAGCATCTATTTTGCAACATAGCAATATTCGTAGTAGAAGAATCATTCTTTAGTAATGCATTTAGTTGGCATTTGATTTTAAGATTTTTTTAATCTGAAACCCAATTAGCTTTATACAAAATACTTAGAATTTTATTAAAGAAGAGATAGAATTTCCAGGTTTGCAATTCTAGATTATGCTATAATTTGACTATTTATTTGTCTGAACACGTCCATGAATAATTATAACACAGATGTTTTATGCTGGTAAGTCCTTAAAGTCTAAACATAAGGAATTGAGACTAAATATAAGTGTGATTAGGAGGAAATGAGATACTACACCAAACAAACATATGTCAATCATTTTTGGCAAAATTATCACTTTTATTTCTGCCTCACCCACAAAATTAAAAGACTAAAACCAATGAACTTGTAGTGTGAGGAGTTCCTATTGGTAATAACACCATCTATGTTCTGGGTGAAAGCACAGATCATTGAGGTTCTGGTATGGCTGACCCAATTTATTGTCTAAGACCAACTAGTAAGAAAATAATACCAAATCAAGGGCAAAACAGAAACCATTTTCCTAAACTATTTATTCTTTCAGTAGCAAAGATATACATATTGAGAACAGCTTCCTAGGAATAACTAGAGAGAAGACACAGTTGTCCACTAGTTCCCAGGATAACTCCCACTGATCAGAATGCCACACTTTAATATGGTCTGAAAACAAGGAGGCTGGAATTTAGAAGTTTAAAGCAAGGACACATTTGGAGTACCCCTGTAGACAGTGGTTAAGAAACAAACCAACTTTACTATGTTTGTTTTTCTTTTTCTGGGAAACAAGAAGCCCCTGAGGATTACAATGCTAGCAATTCTGTCTGTGATGGTTTACAGCCATCCAGAAGCCTAAGGTTTTAAAATAAATGATGACTCCCTTGCCTCCTCTGATGAATGGCTATAATTTTCTATTGGACATCCCAAATCAGCTACCCTGCCAGAATGGGGAAAAAGTTCTCTTACTCTAATATGAAGGTATAATTCTGAATTCTGTAATTTAGCCTCCACTGTGCAACAATAACATCTTTTTGATATGTAAGAGTTTTAGAAAAATGATGTGATAGATATTTATAGAAAAATTATGTTCATAGAAATTTTTCAGCAATTTCATTAAAAATGAGAAATGAAAATAAATAATCTGAGACAAAATTCAGAAAAACTTAGTAAAAAAACCTCAATTATTGTATGAAATACCATTAACTGAAAGGTAAAGTGTTCTCACCAACTTTTAAAGAGGAACATGGTGGCATTCATACAAAGAATGTCTCGGTCAAAATTTCATCTTCCTTATAGAAAAAAATACATGACATATAATAAAGAAACATTTTCATGGACATATTATAGATAGATTATATTTCTCGTGATATATATATATATATATATATATATATATATATATATATCGTAACCTCCCCTTATGTAATGGAACTAATTACTCTATTTTGTGTTTTGGTATTTATTTAATGCTGAATTATCCACTACCTTTCTTCCTGAAATTCCTAGATTCCTCTGCTGCTAATTTACTTTGAAGAACACTATAATATGACTATCATTAATCATTTTATAATTAAGACACATTATTGAATTGAAATTTATTTAGTTTATTAGAAACTCAACTTCATCACCACAACTCCCTTGAAACTTGAGTGCTATGACTGCACTGTAGTACTTTAGTATTGATGACTAATGAGTACTCACAAGGAATGATCAAACATTTAACACACAGTGTCTATATTTAAGCTCAACAAGTCATTGTTTTTACCTTTCTCAATAAAAGGAGTATTTTCCAAAATAGAAACAAAATATTAACATCACAGTGGACCAATCACATGTTTTTCTAATACTAAAATAGACATGTCAGCCAAGTAGACAGAATTGATAGAAGACAGAAAGAGTTCCAATGAACTAAATGTTCATAGAAAGAGTACTATGCTTACCAAAAGAAGGAATCTAGTCATACAGTGTCTATGGATACCATTATAAACATTATTTGGTTGCTTATCTGTTTGCTTGGGAGGCAACAGGGATCCATGGAAAAGGACCAAGTACATAATTTTCCAAATACCCTCTTTTGACAACTGATCACACCTCTGAAATGATGACAGATGATTTAGCAATCAGGGTGGTACATTATCCTTTCAGAATGTAATGAGAAAACATATACACTAAGCTCAGAATGAAGGTGTTGATAAACTTTAGTGATATCTCTGATAAAAAAGAAATATCCTCCTCAGGTCTCTGATGCGGTTGAAGACTAGGTAGTTATAGTCTCAGAGTTAAATTTTAAGTTGTTTAGGAATCAAAAGGATGTTCTAGGTCTAAGAAGATATTTCTAAGTTGGTAATGCAAGTTAGGATGGAAACTGAGTTAGGTATAGAAATTTAAACTCACAGAGATAGATGATAGATAGATGATAGATGATAGATAGATAGATAGATAGATAGATAGATAGATAGATAGATAGAGTTAGATAATAGAATACTAATATTGCCAAATATGTATGGACTGGACATTGGGAATGTATGTTATATCTTACAATTTTCATAATTGTGTCCTAATTATTCAAAAAAGGAATTATTCATTCTGGGAGAAGGGTGAGAGTGTGGGAGGGTGGGACCGGGAGGGGTGAAGGGAGGGGACTGTGATAAAGATATAACTTGAAGTAATAAATAAACATTTTTAAAAAAGAAATAGGCAACTTGGCCTTCTTATAGATCCCTTAGCAAATGGGACAGGGGTGGTGGGAAGATGTCTGTCATGGCTATGGTGCCTGTTAGTGGAACACTTTACTCTAGCTGGGCTGCCATGTTGGGCACCAATGCAAAAAGAAGTTCTTAGCCATCATGTGACTGTTGCACTGAGGGGGCTTGATAGAGTTGGGTCTCCTATCACCCGAGGAGAAGGACAGGAGGGAGAAGGGGAACAGGGTGAGAAGGTAGAACCTGAGGGGTAGAGGGAGAGGGATGTGATTGAGATGTAACTTGAACAAATAAATAAGTGTTAATTTTTAAATTGAAAAAAGTATAAAAACCATAGAAATTCAACAAAAAAATGAAAAGTATCCACTTCCATAAAATTTCTAGTCTTCCTTGTTGGATTAAGAGACTATATTGTTTTTGTCTCCAGCCTAGTTGTTGCATTGATCCAATAGTTTATGTAGCAGGAGGGCACAGATTTGATACCAAAAATGGCAATATTGATCATTTATATTACAGAAAATGTAGGTAATTTCTGCTACAACAGTTTGCCCTAATTACTGTTCTACTTTGGTATCCATTTCTATAATAAAACATTCTGACCATAACCATTTAGGACTAGAAATTACTTATTTCATCTTAGAACTCCTAGGATATAATCCATTTATTTTTTAAAATATTTATTTATTACTTCGAGTTATTTCTCCATCACAGGCCCCTCCCTGAACCCCTACCCATAGCACCCTTCCACCCTCTTCCCCTTCTCCCACCTATCCTACTCCTCTGTTGTGGGATACCCTACATATCAGCCCCCCTCAGTTCAGCAGTCATATGAGGGCTATGAGCTTCCTCTTCCACAGGGGGCTTACATGGAAGTTCCACCAGAGCAAAGTGTCCCACTAAGAAGTAACAAAGTCCATGTTCCTGTTCCTTTCAGTCTGTTGGTCGTAGGGTAGTTATCCTGTACTATATGGCTAAAATCCAATTGTAAGTGAATAGATGTCATGTACATCTTTCTGAATCTGAGTTAGCTCACTCAGGATGAGCTTCTCTAGTTCCATCAATTTGCAGCAAATTGCATGATTTCCTTGTTTCTGATGGCTGAGTAGTATTCCATTGTCTAAATGTACCACAGATTTTTATCCATTTGTTGGTTGAGGGACATCTGGATTGTCTTCAGATTCTAGCTATAACAAATAAAGGTGCTATGAACATAGTAGAGCAGATGTCCTTGTAGTTTGGTAAGGAATAGTTTGGATATATTCTCAGGCTTGATATGACTAGGTCTTGAGGTAAAGCTATTCTAAGTTTTCTAAGATATCGCCAGACTGATTTGGTCATACAAGTTTGCACTCCAGGAAGCAATGGAGGAGTGACTCTTTCTCCACAAACTTGCCAGAATGTGCTGTCATTTGAGTTTTTGATCCTAGCCATTCTGACAGGTGTGAGATAGAATCTCAGAGTCATCTTGAGTTGCACTTCTCTGATGATTAAGGATGTTGAGCATTCCTTCCAGTGTCTGGGCCACTAGAGATTCCCTTTTGTGAATTCTTGGTTTATATCTGTTCCCCATTTTATTTATTTGTTTATTTATTTATTTGTTTGTTTGTTTGTTTGTTTGTTTGTTTTGGTTTTTCGAGGCAAGGTTTCTCTGTGTAACAGCCCTGGCTGTCCTGGAACTCACTCTGTAGACCAGGCTGGCCTTGAACTCACAGAGATCTGACTGCCTCTATTTCCCGAGTGCTGGGATTAAAGGCATGTGCCACCACCCCCGGCTCTGTTCCCCATTTTGATTGGATTATTTGGTTTCTTGGTATTTAATTTCTTGAGTTGTCTATAAATTTTGGATATTAGCCTTCTTTCAGATGTGGAGTTGGTAAAGATCTTTTTCCAATCCATAGATTGACATTTTGTTCTAATGACAGTGTTCTTTGCCTTACAGAAGCTTTTCAGTTTCATGAGGTCCCATTTATCGATTGTTTGTCATAGAGCCTGAGCTATTTTGTTCTGTTCAGGAAGTTGTCACCTGTGCCAATGAGTTCAAGGCTTTTCCACACTTTTTCTTCTGTTAGATTCAGTGTGTCAGGTCTTTGATCTATACTTAGGGGTAACTCTAACCAACCAAGTGAAAGACCTGTATGACAAGAACTTCAACTCCTTGAAGAAAGAAATTGAAGAGGACAACAGAAGATGGAAAGATCTCTTATACTTATTTATAGGTAGGATCAACTTAATAAAAATGGCCATCATACCAAAAGCAATATACAGATTCAATGCAATCCTTTTTATTTTTTTTTCTTCCAAGAAACGGTTTCTCTGTGTATTCTTGGCTGTTCTGGACTCACTTTGTAGACCAGGCTAGTTTTAAACTTACAGAGATCACCTGCCTTGGCCTGACAAATATTGGGATTAAAGGGATGTGCCACCATGCCCAGCTTCAATGCAATTCTTAACAAAATACCAACACAATTTTTTACATAACTTGAAAGAAAAATTCTCACCTTCATATGGAATAACAAAAAACCCAATATAGATAAATCAATCCTGTACAATAAAAAACTTCTGGAGGTGTCCAGTGGATCAATGGAATTGAATTGAAGACCAAGAAATGAACCCACACACCTATGGTCACTTACTTTTTGACAAAGAAGCCAAAACCATACAATGGAAAAAGCACAGCATCTTCAACAAGTGGTGCTGGTCTAACTGGATGTAAACATGTAAAGAGACCTATATTTATCTCCTTGCACAACACTTAAGTTCAAGTGGATATAATCCATTTCTGAGGGAAGTCAAGGCAAGGGTTCAACGCTGGCATTCAAAGGAAGGAAGTACAGCAGAGAATGTGCCAGAAAGCTTCTTCTGGGTTTGTGGTGACACTTCCCATAGTGTACTGAGATTTCACACAGCATTCATTTTCAAGAAAATACTCGCACAGACATACTCAAAAGCCAGTCTGAGAAATATGATTCCTTAACAGAGATTCCCTCTTCCCAGATAATGTTAGTTTGTTTAATGTTGACAAAACCAAACAAATGAACAAGCATTTCCTAAAAAAGCTTTGGCTTTAGTGTAGTCTATTTGAATAATCTTTACTGGAGTTTTTAAGGAACAGTGTTCATCCCAACAACATCTAGCTTTTCCATTCATCTGTCTTTTAGAGACTTGTATGTTTCCTTTAAGAAATGTTCATTCAACTCCAAGTCTGTTCTTCAGCTGGGTTGCCTATTTATGCAACTATTGAACTTGAGTGCTTTTTATTTGTTGGATATTAACTCTTATCACACACTTGTTTTCAAATATTTTATCCTATCATTCTCACTCTGCTCACTGTTTATTATGCAGGCATTTTATTTATTATAGTGCATCTAGCCTAATTTAGCTTCTGCTACTGGTGTTTTGAGTAACAATAGGTTATCAAGATGAATGCTCTAATGTTACATCCTAGGTTTTCTTCTACAATATTTTTTAAGTTCAAGTCCACATTTAGTTGTCTTAAATCACTGTGAGTTCATTTCTGAGTGTTGTATGAATCAAATTCAATTTTTTGATATTGTTCACCCATGTTGCTGTGTATGGGAATATTTCTTTCTTTCTGAGGATGAATGTGAATAAATGCTCAACATCCTTAGCCAGTCTAAGGATACAAATAAAAAACACACTGAGATTACATTTCCCTCTAGAAACCATGACTTTTGTTCAATAACAACAAATGCTTATGTTGGGTATGAAGCTCTCAAATTCTATGGAAATCAGTATGAGTATTCCTTAGAAACTAAAGGCAAAAATAACATGTAACTCAGCTGTACCCACTCTTGGGAATATAAGGAGAAATCAGTCATTATGACCTCAGATAACACAGCCATGTTTACTGTGGTGCTCGTCATAATAGCCAGTTTGAGAGCCAGCAATGACATCCATAAACAAATTACATATGCGTAATAGAATATTATTCAACCATAAAGAAGGAAATTTCATTAAACAAAATAAGCCACATTCAGAAAGATGAATATCCTATTTGTCTAATACATAGAGTATGTGTTACATGAAAATAGAATAGTTATTTAGGGAGAGGAAGTACATTTAGGAGGCAGGAATAAGAGGAATCAATAGGGCCAAATATGAACAAAGTTGAGGGTATACATATATGAATGTATCAACTGACACCCAATAGTTTACACAATAATTCTAAAAGCTAAATAAAAGAAAATGATGTTTTAACATCTATACATAGACTACAGTTTTCATCCATTGACAATTTAGATTGTTTTCATATCTTTGCTATATGAAAATTATCTGTACATATATTCCTTTGGTAGATTGATATCAATCTTTTGGACTTACAAACTGAAGTAAGATTGTCAAATTACACTCTGATTCTATTGCATATTTTGAGGCCACTCAATACTGCTTTCATAGTGGTATCACTATGCTACCTTTTCACTAAGAGTGCAAACAATATTAATTTTTCTGTATCCTTATCTAGGTGCAGAACTAGTTTTACAAATTAATCACAATAGGGATGGGTTATATGTCATCGTGTTTTTAAAATTATGTTTATTTATCACTTCAAATTACATCTGCATCACAGTCCCCTCCCTCCACAACTCTCAGATGCACCCTCCCACACTCTACCCCCTCTCCCACCTATCCTACTCCTGTGGTGTGGGGTGCCTCCACATATCAGCCACCCACAGTTCATCAGTCATATGAGGGCTAAGAGCTTTCTCTTTCACTGGGAGCTCACATGGCAGCTCCACTAGGGCAAAATGTCCTACTAGCAGGTAGCAAAGTTCATGTTCTGGTTCCTTTGGATTTATTTGTTGTAGGGTAGCTATCCTATATTTGTCTAAATAATATAAATATAAATGAATGCATGCCATGTGCATCTTTCTAGGTCTAGGTTAGCTCACTTGGGATGAGGTTTTCTAGTTCCACCATTTGGCTGCAAATTGCATTATTTCCTTGTTTCTGATAGCTGAGTAGTATTTCTAGCTTTTATTTTCCCAATTATGTGTAATACTAAACAATGACATTTCTCTGTGACTACTAAGAATAGAGGAGCAAAAACACCCAGCTGTTAAAGGTCATATATCTAGCAATTCCATTTGTATGAGTTTTCTACATGATTCCATCTCAGAAGGGAAGTAAAGTGGTAGTTCAGAAGGGGAGGGAGAAAGGAAATTTTTTGATGGCTATGTTGGTTCACTTACTCAAATGAAGTAACTTTTAGAGGTCTTTTGCAAAGTATTGTATATATAATAAAAATAATTAAATTTTTAGTCTGTAGTACAGATGCATATGTGCTTATCCTGGTTACACATACATGTCTTCTGATCCTCTGGGGGATCACAATAGTTTGTATTATTAGGCAAACCATCCATTACATCCTGTTTTCTTTCAGTATGCAAAGTATGTCAGACAGTAGTATTTCACTGATCAACTACATGTGCTAGACTTTTTTTTCAAATTGTCATACAAGCTTATAGATCTCCTATTGTTCTCTACATTGGACTTGGTTTTCTTGTCTTTTAGAATGTTTTAATAGTGTTCTTTATTTATTCTTTGAGAATTTAATATGATATATTGATAATTTACCTTTTTCAACTCCTTCTAGATCCTCCATTATCTCCCTATCCATGCAGCTTCATCGTCCTTCTCTTTTAAAAAATAAAACTCAACCTGGTTTTACAAACCTACAAGAGTTGAAAAAACTTAGAGCTAAGGTAAAATAATATATAGTGTTAGCCCATGCCGTTACCTCCAGTAGAGACAGGAGGATCACTATAGAGTTAGTTGTCTTATAAATTCTAGAGTTACAAGAAACAGGGTGGTGATGGTGCACACCCTTAGGCCCATCATTGGGGAAGAATACACCCTTAATCCCAACACACTAGAGACAGAAACAGGCAGATCTCAGAGCTCAAGGCCACCTGATATAAAACAAGCTCTAAACAGAGAAAAACTTTGATCCAGGGGTGGAGGAGCACATCTTTAATCCCATCAGTTGGGGGGAACCACATGTCTTTGATCCCAAAACTTAGAATGCAGAGACAGGCACATAGGATTTGGAAAGATTTAAGTTTAAAAGCTACTTACAAAAGGCAGGCTGCAATTCAAACAAATTGTCCTTTGAGATCTCAAAATATATACACTAAAGGTTTGTTTAGCTCCAAAATATCAAAATAATTTCTTCTTTAATCCGGATTGAAAGGTAATACTTTATATATTGTCAAAAAAAAAACCAAATTTGCTCCAGGAAAAATATTACCTGACCCCCCCCCTCAAAAAAAAAAAAAAGG
>CAJQZJ010032342.1:4001271-4021286 GCA_907164525.1 Lophiomys imhausi
GTGTGTGTGTGTGTGTGTGTGTGTGTGTGTGTGTGTGTGTGTGTGTGTGTGTGTGTCTGCAGTCTGAACACTGCCTTTTACCCTGAGTGTCACAAACCTGAATCTAATGACTAATTTCAGGCCCTTCTCAGTACAGAATATAGTAGGTCCAACATACTATACTGAAAACAAGAATTTAAAAGATTAACCATTTGGTGATCCCTGATTAAACAGTGATAGTGACTAGTGTTTTGGTTTACACATAAAATTTTCCACTACAATCTCTGTAGAATTTCCTGAGCCATGAGGGGAGGGATTTGATGGAATAGCCCAATTTACTTTCTCTGAATATGATGTCTGGCTGTGGGTCTCTGTATATGTTGCCATATATTGCCAGAAGAAGCCTTTCTGATGATGACTGGATAAGGTACTGATCTATGAGTATACTAGTATGAATTATTATATGAGTATAATTGTCAGGTTTGGTTTTAGAGGGTGGGGAGGACTCCAGGAAAACATAGACTTCGGAATCAACTAAACAAGGTGCATATGAGCTCACAGAGACTGAAACAGCAAGCATAGAACTTATATGGGTCCTCATTAGGTCCTCTCCACATATGTGTGTGTGTATGTGCATATATATAATTATAATATATATGTTATCTTAGTATTTATGTAACTTCTGACTATGAAAATGAATGGGTTTCTGACTTTTGTGCATGCTCTTGGGTCTCTTTTCCTCTGTTGGTTTACCTTATCCAACATCTATAAGAAAATTTTTCCTTCATCTTATTGTATTTTATTTTGTCTTGGTTATTTCTTAGAATCCTCTTATTTTTTTAATGACAGAAATGAATGGATCTGGAGGGGAGGTGAGATGGTGAATAACTAGGAAGTGTGGAAGAGAGCAAGCTATATTCAGCATAATTGCATGACAAAAGAATATACTTAAAAAAAAACCTAGTGTAGATGAAATGTTCTTGGCTCCAAATACAAGGGGAAGAGAGAGGAATTCAGCCATTGTAGAATTCAGTGTGTACTTAATGTGTTTGACAATGAAACCATATTCTATCACTCCAATAAGTCTAGGTCTGCTAATGTATTCAAACTGCTGGAGCTAGTTAAAGTGTCTCCAAGCTTTACAAAGTTATCCTACTTGAGAGTTTTCTCACACATATTTTTTATTGTTGTTTTGTTTTGTCTTGTTTTGGTTTTAATTGTTTTAATTGTTGCTGGATAGATTTGTAGGTGTTGACTGTGGTATCCAAAATCCACTGGTTGTCATCTCTTTTGGATGATGTGAGAAGCAGCAATGTGATTTTACTGTCACTGTTACTCACCATCAAACACATAAATATTTTCTGAAGAGGCAGATACTCAACATTCCATAGGTCCCTGTGCCACCTGTTGGAGTGTCTCACCAAGGTTCAGTAATTCCTCCATTCTCACTTCTCTGCCCTACTCATCTTGATGAATTTGATTTATTAGATTAATGTTATGGCTTAAGTGAGATTTCCAAGCAATCAATAGTTCTGTGAACCACATTCTTAGAGGCCAGAGGACGTAGGAAACCTCCTGAACAGAATCTTAAAAAGTATTGCTATTTGATACTAGAGTGCAAACTATTACTGATCTTTTAAAAAGTAGTGTATAGTGTCTATATAGGTGCTTCAGAGGTTAAAAACATGGAACACACTTCCACAGGACCCAGGATTGAGTCTAGCACCCACATGACTGCTCACAACTACCTTTATAGACTTCAGTCTCAGGGAATCTGATATTGCCTTATGGCCTCTGAGCACCAGGCACACACTTGATGCACAGATTTACTTGTAGGTAAAACATCTACTTATACACACACAGACACACACACACAGATTAGTAATAATAAAATAATAAAAATTAAAACATAGAATAACATATACTATCTAAGTTATTAATATCCTTTGGTCATACTGCTCTTCCTAACACATGGTAACTAGAACCAGCATCTGTTTTTTTTTTTTTTTTTTTGCTCAATGCTGTTGCTCTATATGTGATCATGGATGTTTCATTAGTGAATACTGATCATTGTTCAGAAAAAAAAAGAGATGAGGTTAAGATCCTAAGAGGCTTTGTCATCATATTATCAATTGATTAATGAGATGGGCCTGGTTGTCAAGGAGTAGGTTTCAATGACTGACTTCTCTTCAAAATCCTTCCTCTAAAGCAGCTGATAGATGACTTCTTATCACTTGTACTGCAGAAGCAAAGTAAAATTAAAACTATCACCTCCCTGAGATATTTTTGCTGACTCATAAAATGGGTTATTCATTCTAATGTATAGAGCCAGTGTCCCACAAAGAATTAAGTTAGCTTTAGATATCTCTTAGAAATTACTTTATAATCTTATTTTGCACAATAAACAATGGTCAATACCACTTTAGCCAAATAAACTACTAATTTTGTATCAATATACAAAGGTATAAGGGCATATTCAATAATCTGCCCCTTCTTCTTGGACCTTCCTGTGCTATGTCTATATCTCATTTTTCTCAAGCCCATGCACTCCTACATAGGAGAGGAAGAAGGTTACAGAAAAGGAAAAGTAGGAAGTCCCTGGGGCTAACCTCCAAAACCCATTAAGACAGGACCATTTATCAGCTTGTAATCTCTTCCCCTAAATATCGGAGTTTTCAGTTATCCTTCAAATAACCAAAAAGAAGGGCAGAGAAACACCTTCCCCACCCTCTGGGCATGGGATGTCGCTCTCTTAAAGTGACTTCCTGCTGATTTGGGTCGTAGTAGACCTGTTTGGGGCCCGAACCCAAATGGAAAAAATGGTTAAAAATGTTAGTACACTCCTTTTATGTTCAGTCCTTCTGTTCTCAGCTGTTTAGATGACCTAAGGGGTTTGTAGGCAGAAGCTGATCTTGCAGGTTTCACTGAGGTTCCTGCCGGGGCATTGTGTAGAGCTGAACGGTCCCAGCGACACTGGATTGCTGTGGTGGTTGCAGGCCCCCGATGGAGACAGCTATTGAGGAAGTCTGCCAGGCAGAATCAACTAGGTCACTCGTCCTCCTTGGTGCCTGATTCTGCTCTCTGCTGAGGATTCCGCTGTCCAGCCGTCCCTGGGCTCCCCTAATGGATGCTTCGATTCTCCTGGAACGATAAGAACAGAGCCCTGCCCCAATCCCAACCCTAGGACAATTGCCCTCTTTTTTTGGGGGTGGGGGGGGCTAGGTAGTACTTCTCCTGAAGCAAATTTGGCCTTCTGACAACACACAAAGCGTTATCTTTCAATCCGGGTTAAAGAAGAAATCATTCTGTCACCTTGGAGCTAAACCAGCTCTAGTGTACATAAGATTGCATTGGATTACATCGGTATTGATCTTTGCATACTGATACAAAATTAAGATTATAGTTGGCCAAATGGTATTGACCCTTGCATATGGACGTAATATTAAGATTGTATTGGGCTACATAGGCATTGATCTTTGTATATTGATACATAATTAAGAGTATATTTAACCACAATTGAATAGATCTTTGTATATTGATACAAATTTAAAGGTAACGCTTCCTAATGGTATCATACCTAGAGATACTTAAAAATAAAATGTGAAGCTCTGACCTCTTGATACCAATCGTCTAAAACGGTCTAGGATAGTTAAGTAAAACAAACTCCTAGTCATGCAAACATGTCACTTTGTTAGCTACTATGACAGTCTATCACAGATATTCTCTAAACTCCCCAGTAATCAATTTGCTAAGAGACAAGCACCATTTGCTTATCTAAATACAAGAGATGGATAGGGCATCTTCAAACACCCCAAGAGATCTGCAGAATATGGCATTCAAAGATGTTATCTTAAATCAAGATTTTCTTTTATATCGAGACATATCAGCACCTGACAGCACCCCCTATTCTACTCCAAGTAGAAGATAAGCATCGAAGAACCTCCACTGTAAGATGGTTGAATTAGTGGCAAGCCTATCTCTTGGCATGAAAAAACCCCTTGCACCAACTGCAGAGAGTCTGCTGTCCAAAAAGGACAAAACTTGGTAGCAGGGAAGTCGACAGCCTAACTCTGCCAAGACAGGGTAGGTAAGTCCTTCATAATCCCTGCTCTACAACAAATGTCTGTCATAGAAACAGGACCCAAAGGCTGAAGACTGATGCTGGAATGTATGGAGAGAAAATGGGAACTGTCCAGGGAGTCATTGGTATGTCCTTTCTTAGTTTTGGAAGCTGCAGGCCCTGCACTTCCTATATAAGCAAATATATTTATCCCTCTCAGGTCTCTGAGGTGGTTGAAGAATAGACAGCTAGAGTCTCATAGTTAAATTTTGAGTTGTTTAGGAATCAAGAGGGTGTTATAGAACTAAGAAGATACTCTTAAAAGTGTGTTGCAAGTTAGTATGAATGTTGAGTCACATATAGACCTTTAAACTCAAGGAGATGGTTAGATAGTAGAATGTTAAAGTCAGGGGCCAAATATGTATAAACTGGACATTGGGAAGGTGTACTGGGCCATTTAACTCTCATAAATGTGGCATATTTATATCTGTTGTTTTGTATAATACTTACTGTAATAAGAGAAGGAACCATCTGTTGGACTGAAAGGGGAAACTTCTGGGGGGAAGAGGGTGGAAGGGCAGGATAGGAAGGGGGAATAGGGAGGGGTTTGTTACTGAGATGTAACTTGAAGAAAAAAAAATAAAGTATTTAAAAAAAAAAAAGAAATTACTTTACAAATCGCCAAGAAAAGATCCAGGAATAACTGTTTGGGGAATTCACAAGAAACGTATATGCAAAAATAGAGTAAAGTAAGTGGTATGTATCATTAAAAAATAAAAACCATTTCTCTAAATCTTAAGTCCTTAGATTGCACTTAAATATTGAAATCTCCTACTCTACAGAGGAATAGAAAGCAATGCTTTTTTCCCCAGGCACCATAAAGTGCTCTTGAACTAATGTCAATACATAAATGTTTTAAAAATCATCCATGAATGCCAAACATTCTTTCTTCAGAAAGAGGGTACATTTAGTGCAATATATATATATATATATATATATATGTATATATATATATATCAGGAAACAAATGTTTAATTCATAAACATGTGCAGGAAGCCTTCTTAAATTTATAATGCAAGCTAAATTGTCATAAAGTTATTTTATTTCTATTTTCTGCATCTTTTTTTAACAACTGAATATCTACTTTATTTGGTTTGTATTTCTGAGAGAAAGGGGTCAACTCTCCATCTAGGTTGTGCTGAAACTCACTATGATAATTCTATTAATTATAAAGCATAACAATCCTCAAAGTGTTGAGATTACAGGCATGAGTTATTACACTCTGCTCGTGAACACCCATTTTTCTGGACACAACATACTAGAATTTTGTAAATATTGCTTATTATTGCCAGTGGACTGTCATTTCTGTTGTATTGGTGAGGAAGCTGTTATCTATTCAGTTTGGAGTGCATGCAAATTTTTTTTTACAGAAAGTTTGGGAATAAAACTTTTCTAAACTATCAGATGCTTAAAGCTCTATTTAAAATACTAGCTATTTATAAATATACAAATTAAAACAAATTTCTAACAAGTGTTAGAAATTAAGTTATGGTTTAAGGACAGAGTGATTACCTGTCATGTACAAGGCTCTGGGTTCAATCCCTCATACTAAAAGTAAGACATTATAAAAAGTATTAGAAATGTATTTTGTGAGAGCTTGCTGCTAGTCTGTGTTACTATGCTTATGAAATTCTTCTTGAAAAGTTAAACATGTCACTCAGCAATAACTTTTAGAATATTCATATCCAATGCTTATTTTTTTAAACATTTATTTATTACTTCAAGTTACGTCTCTATTACCTCCCCCGCCGCCCCTCCCGGTCCAACCCTCCAACCCTCTACCCCTCTCCCACCCATCCCAACCTTCTGGTGTGGGGTGCCACTGTGTATCAGCCCCCCTCAGTTTGCTAGTCATATGAGGTCTCAGAGCTTCCTCTTCATAGGAGACATACAGGGCAGTTCCACTAGAGTGGGGTGTCCACTAACAGGTAACCAAGTCCATGTTCCTGTTCTTTTGGGTCTATTGATTGTAGCTTGGTTATCCTGTACTGTATGGCTAAAATCCAGTTAAAAGTGAATAGATGCCATGTGTATCTTTCTGAGTCTGAGTTATCTCACTCATGATGAGCTTTTGTAGTTCCATCCATTTGGTTGCAAATTGCATTATTTCCTTGTTTCTGATGGCTGAGTAGTATTCCATTGAATAAATGTACCACAGTTATTTTTAACCATTCTTCACTTGAAGGACATCTGGTTTGTTTCCAGTTTCTAGCTATTACAAATAAATCTGCTATGAACACAGTTGAGGAGATGTCCTTATGGACTGGTGAGGAATCTTTTTTATATATGCCCAGGAGTGATATGGCTGGGTCTTGAGGTAGAGCTATTCCAAGTTTTCTAAGATATCACCAGACTGATTTCCATAGAGGTTGTATAAGTTTACACTCCCACCAGCAATGTGGGAGTGCTGTTCCCCTTTCTCCACAACCTCGCCAGCATATGCTGTCTTTCGAGTTTTTGATCTTAGTTATTCTAACAGGAGTGAGATAGAATCTCAGAGTTGTCTTTAGTTGCATTTCTCTGACAATTAAGGATGTTGAGGATTTCTTCATGTGACTTTTGGCCATTCTAGATTCCTCTTTTGTGAGTTCTTGGTTTAGCTCCATACCCCATTTTTGATTGGGTTACTTGCTTTGTTCGTGTTTAATTTCTTGAGTTCTTTATAAGTTTTGGATATTAGTTATCCCTAACCCTCACACTAACCCTTTACAGACCTTGAAAGAGTAACTTTCAACTTCATATGAAAAAACAACCCAGAATAGCTAAATCAATCCTGTACAATAAAACAAGATCTGGAGGTATCACCATCCCTGATTTCAAGCTATATTATAGAACAATAGTAATAAAAACAGCATGGTACTAGTATATAAACAGACAAGTTGATCAATGGAATCGAATTGAAGACACAGAAATAAACCCATACACCTATGGTAACTTAATTTTTGACAAAGAAGCCAAAACCATACAATGAAAAAAAGTACAGCATCTTCAAGAAATGGTGCTGGTCTTTCTGGATGTCCACATGTAAAAGAATGCAAATAGACACACATTCATCACTGTGCACAAAATTTAAGTCCAAGTGGATCAAGATCTTAACATAAAACTGGACACACTAAATGTAATAGAAGAGAAAGTGGGGAAAAGCCTCAAACTCATTGGCACAGGTGACAACTTCCTGAACAGAACACCAATAACTCAGGCCCTAAGACCAATGATCAATAAATGGGACCTCATGAAACTGAAAAGCTTCTGTAATGCAAAGGACACTGTCATTAGAACAAAACGGCAGCCTACAGACTGGGAAAGATCTTCACCAACCCTATATCTGACAGAGGGCTAGTACGCAATGCCGACTTTAATAAATGGATTTCCTGCTCCCATAATGTGCTGTTGGAGTATGTGTGACAGCAAAAAGCTTAAATGATATGTGGAAAGCTAATCTACCCTTGGAAAGGCTAGTGATCTTTATCATCAGTGTGCCCACGCATGACCCAACACACAGGAATTAATACTTTCAAAATCAAAGAGGTTGAGAAAAATCATCAGTCCCAATAATGTGACCTAAGACTTGAATAGGGCTGGATACAATAAAGTTTGCTGTCTTCCCAGAGGACTTTTTCCTGCATCACCATCCAAGTTTTTCCAGAGTTGCTTCACAGAAGAGCAACAAATATGTAAAATGACACAAAAGAAATAACAATTAACATACTTACTCTCATGGGTTGAAATTGGGGAATCAGGGTCCTCATGTCACAATTGCGATTTCAACACAGTAGTTCTGGTAGTTTTCTGGAGTTTAGCTTTTGCTCCCACATGTTATTTATCCTACAACAAGACTTATAAACTTCTTGGTGCTTAAGTACCCAGATTAATAATTGCACTGTATTCTATATTCATAAGTGCCAGACCATTATAACAAGAACAGCAACAATGGTAATCCCATAAATCCTAAATTGGCAACTCCATTAAAATTTCAGCCCAATTTGCATTCTGTGAGGTAAACCCCTTGAGAGTTCTTAGCCAAAAACAACCCAACCACGCCTCGATCTTATCTAGTCCTCAGTTATTACAGCATCCAGTAGTATTTAAAATTATTATGGTTATTATATTGATGATCTTCTTTTCTGAACATAAGACTACTAGGAAATGGAGAAGCCTTGTACTACCTTATATGGATGGGTGAGCACAGGGCAGGCAGTTGCGGGACTTCTGCTAATTGAGCTGTGGTATTCACTTATTTAGATCATGTCTTATTAAAGGAGGCAACATAAACATATAGAGTTTTTCACAATAGACAGTTTTAAGAATACAAAAATAGTAAGCTAGAGAAAACATTTTAATTATATTGGTTAAAATGTTCATACAGCTGAAATAATTGAATCTAGTTTGAACATCTTTTATCCTTATTTCAAGAAAAAAAGTATCTGGTTCCTTCTATCTGTCTTGAACTTTAGAATATCTCTGTGTGACACAGTATCCTAAAAAACTATAAATAAGATAATTTAAGTTTTTCACAATGTCAATAATCCCAATGGCAAGGCAGTTCTTTTGCTTCACAGGCTGACAGCTAAGCTTTTGGCTGCCTCTGAAGGTTATACCAGATGCCTTAATCATATATTCACAGTGCCTTTTATGCCTTTATATTGGAAGCACACTGAAAAATCATTATCCCATAAGTATCTGAAAGTTTCAATGTGTTAAAAATAAATAAAGATTATGAGTCAACCAGTTACTTATATTGGAAAACAAGAGTGGTGTTGGCTACTTTAGCAAGTGAACAGCCAGGATACATAAAAAGTGAAGTTTTTTTTTTCTATAAACTTTGTTCATCTCCACTTAATGTGATTTTGTTACAGATATATGAAGCCATTTTAATTCAAAATTAATGTATGAAGACAGTAAGAAAAGTCCCAGGAACCCATACATCCTCTAGTTACATTCACATGTATTTACAAAATCCTATCTAGAAGTGTTGTGTCTTCTGATTCATGTTTAAATTACCTCAGCTAAGGAGACTTTTGCCATCCTCCAGGAGTAGTGCTCTCCACTCTGATCCCTGATGCTCACTGTAAATGAAAAGAAAAAGAGCCTTGGCTGCTGCCTCACCATAAAATGCACAGCATCCGAGGAGTCAGACAGAAATTTTACTGGACAACAGAATCAGACCACACGTTCTCTAGATTGCTTTAAGAGTCCCTGGCCTGAAATTGAAAACTTATTGTTTGAACCTTGATTGTAACACAACTTAAAAATATCTGGTTGAGTAAAACCCTAGCCATTGGCCCATCTTCGGTCAAACATAGCTAGGGAGGAAGGACTGACGTCACACATATTTCTCATACTGTTGACAGGGCTTGGTATAACTATTGCAGAGTAGTATCTGAGATTCCTGTTCCCCAGCTCTCCTTGGGAACTACTTTGTTCTCTGCTAGTTTCTAACTCAATGAGCACTTCATGCTCTCACCATTATTGGAACAGCTAGTAATAGAGGAACATTCAAGTAGCAGCTAATGTCAATATGAAGCTATCCACGTGGATCACATTCTGTTTGTAGGAATAACCATTTAGTGTACATCATATACACTCTAGTATGTACATCACAAACCCACAAACTACTAGGAGGACCACTCTTCCAAGACTCACACAGATGGTGATTTTCAACAATACTATAGAACCCATATGGCCATATTCACTAACCACAACCACAGGAAGATTAATCTGAGATAACAAGCTGGAAAAAAACTCAGAATTGCATAAGAACATAATGCCCAAAAATACATCTCCAAGACAAACAATTTAGTAAGAAGGCCATGCCAGATTGGTAACTATCAATAAAGAAATTCAATATCTATCAATAAATGAGAATAAGAAAAAGCTATTAATGATTACCATGATTTAATAACAAATTGCAAATATATAAAAGCAACAGCATATAAATAATTCAAAATAGTATTTTAATGGTATACATTTTGATATGAAATGTCCCCTAGTATATTCATGTATTGAAAGCTAGATATTGACTTATTAATGTTATAGAAAGCCTATAGCAGGTGTTTCCATATTATTGAGTTCTTACACAAAGGATTATAATAAAGCTGCACACTGATCAAAAAATAGAAAAATAATATTACTCAAAGGCAAGGTAATAGTACAAATCAGAAAGATGTTGTCAAGGACTGTAGGCCACTATGATCAGAGTATGCAAGCATCCTAACTATTATTGAAGGCTTCCTGTTAACAGGTTAATAAGAAAATGGGTAGTTGATAACTAAGTAGTATCACTTAGATGGGCTTCTGCTTGGAATCACAGGCTTGGATTTTAAGTATTGTGCATGTACTTTCTATTAAAACCCGAGTCTAATCATTTGGACACCCAAATGTGCTTAGGCATATTATGGCAAAAAAAGAGGTTCTTCTCTAAGTTCACTAATAGAACCTGATTTGCACCAATAACAAGTTCAGATCCAATTAGTCTATCTACCTTGCATCCAGATACAACTGAACCACAACTGAATAGAAACTAAGTTTGATGTATTTTGAAGGAATGGAGGGGTTTGGTTCATCATTGGGAAGGGGGTGTGCATACACCTTGATACAAGTGAATGGTCCTAGGTCCCAGGATACATTTGTTAGGAAAAGGGTTGTGTGAATGTCTAATATGTTCTGCTTGGGTGCACTATTAGAAGAGAGTGGTATGAATAATCTAGTCCACATGGAATCCCAGGTTATTAAGCTAGTACCTGTTTGCCTGCCTCAAGATGGTAGCACTATTAAGAAGTAACTGAATCACGTGGATGCCAATCTCATCAAATTATTAATCCATTGATGAATTTTTGGCTGAAAAATTATTCGCTAAGACATGGAACCAGCATATTGGCAGCTAAAGAAAACACAGCAGCATGTTGTACACAGGGAATTACTATTTAGCTGCA
Source organism: Lophiomys imhausi (assembly GCA_907164525.1). Classification (NCBI taxonomy): domain Eukaryota; kingdom Metazoa; phylum Chordata; class Mammalia; order Rodentia; family Muridae; genus Lophiomys; species Lophiomys imhausi. Next base: position 4,012,303 of record CAJQZJ010032342.1, read on the forward strand.
GGGAGAAAGGATGGAGTTCCTTCATTTGTAGCAAAATAGACAAAGCTGGAGGACATCATGACAGTGAATTAAGCCAGGAGTAGAAAAGCAAACATTTCAGCTCCCCTCTCATCTGCCATCTTAAGAAAAATTAGCCTTGAAGTGGAGAAGGGCTGCTAGACAGTGTGAAGGATGCTAGGGGTCAGGGTATAGAACAATTGTAGCAAAAATAGGGGCAAAACCTCTCACATTGTTGTCACAAAAGAGAAAGAACTGAGTGTTGTTTCTATTGTAGACAGAAGACAAAAGGCCAATACAAATATGAATAGCTATCTGTGAGACTCGATGGTCCCACAGTAAGGGACTTTGAAATGATTTACAAAACAAAGATCTCCCTAAAAACAGACTATTTCAGATCAGTCCTTACAATTTTTGATTAAATACAAGCTTCTGTCCAACAAAGACTGAATTTATTTTTTCACTTCTTAACATACTTGTTTTAAAAGTGTCAAATCTGCTAGTTTGGATAACCAAAACTTGCCATTATTAATGACTTGCTCAAAATTTGTCAGAAATAAAGAGATTTTGAAGCCAATTTCTAATCTACAGAGAATGTTATAGCAAATGCAGGTAGTCATTCCTCTACCTTAATGACTCCTGGAGTCTTTGATCTCCCCTCCACCTAGCACTGCTTCCTCCTGGAAGAGAAAGAATGTTCAATGGATCAACATCCTTCATGGTTGATTGAGTTCAATTCATTTCAGAAACACTCACATATGTGCTTCCCAGCCCCTTTATTTCATATTGTCATTCACCAAGGTAAGTCAGGAACAGTGCTCAACTGCATTTAACAAATCACTCTAAGAATCAGCTGTCAATAGAGAAGCCAGGGAACGGTAGTTGTCAATATGAGGAAAGTATTAAAAGACAGTGGATTGCTAAGATCATGTATTGAAAGTGCCTGCCATTTGTGAAGGAAAGCTGGAAACAAATTGGAGCTGAATTCTATTTCCCTGCCTGGCAGAATGCCAGGTGCTGGCATTCTGATGTCCTTTGAATATAGCTCAACTTAAAGCATGTTATTTAGTGTTTTATGGGTATAAATAATTCTAGTCATTACATTTGGAACACAGCCTAAAGGATGTTTCCCTAAGTTAAACGGCCTCACATTTATAATAGCCTGTTAGCAAAACCAAATCTTAGCATTTACAAAAGGCACTTACTGCCTTAAAATTAAGTTGGTTTTTCTGACATAACATAAATATCCATAGAAAGAAGACAACATATTTTCTGTGCATATTTAGTGATACAATCTTGTTTTTAATCATAAAATACTGACACTTATGTAACATAGTTATGTGTCACCTGGGCATTTCCACATCTGTGTATCATGTTGACAAATATATTATGTTACCTATGCAAATGATGTTTGGTGATAGACAAGGAATCGGCTCTGCATGTTTTTAGCATATGTAAAATTTAAACATTTGATACATTTCTATAACTATTAACTAAACATGAAATATTTATGCTTTTTTTCTCTGTCTATTTTTAAATTTAGCTTTACACCCTGATTGTAGCCCCCCTCACACATCCTCTGCTCCCATAGCCCCCTTCCATTCTTCAAGAAGGAGGAGCCCCCCCTCAATGAGTATCAACCTGCCCTGGCACATCAAGTCATTGAAAGACTAGGTACATCCTCTCCTACTGAAGCCAGGCAAGGCAGTCCAGTTAGGGGAACAGAATCCACAGGCAGGTAACAGAGTTAGGAGCAGCCCCCACTCCAGTCATTGGGGGGACACGCATGAAGACTAAGCTGCACACTTGCTACATATGTGCAGGGTGGAGTGTCTAGGTTCTGCCCAAGCATGCCCTTTGGTTAGTGGTTCAGTTCCGTGAGCCCCCTTGGGCTCAGGCTAGTTGACTGTTGGTCTCATTGTGGCATTCTTGTCCCAGAAGATGATTTAAGTTATCATCTCCAATAATAGCATCTAATCTAAGAATGCATTTACCAGAAAACTCCCATCCCAAACCAGGCATCTGGGTGTGTGTGGAGGGGATAAAGAATGTACAAATTTGAAAATGTAGAATTTGTTACAATTACATTCAAATAATATTACCTTCCCAAGCACTGATGAAAAAGACTGACAAAATCTTAGGGGTGAACATAGGGGTCAGCACCCACAAACACAAATACCCCTTAACTGCACATGTCCCAGTATCTCAAGAAATTCTCTCCAGATCCAATCCAACAATTTCCCTTTTCTAATTTATTAGAACCTATTCTTTCTCTCCAGCTTCACCCACTTGATGTTGCCCACTCTGACTGACTACAAGGGAAAGATAGGCTCCTGTTCCCACCACGGTGACCATGTGCTCTCTCAGGGAACACTTCTCATTCACTGCAAGCTGCCACAGACAGTTGAGTAATGCATTTCTTTCCTTCATTTCTTATGTGGTAACATTACATAGAATGACACACTTTGTACTGGGGTGTTCACTGTCAGCCATAGTTACTAACCTTCAACACACTGTGGAGGGTTATGTTCCTATGTGTTGATGGAGTTTGTGATGGGCTAACAGAATTACATGAGTCTCAATAAGATTTTTAACTTATGATGAATCAATCAGGATGTTACCCATTCACTCATCAGAGAGCATCTATGCTTTCTTAGCACAGATGGACTCCATTCTTCTTAAATACTTCATGCTTCAGGCCACCAGAAGGCAGTTCTCATGGTATCTTTGTTTTCGCTTTTAGTTCCTCTTTCCGAGCTCATGAGCACATGGAACTCTCGGAACTGATACTAGCTGGATTTCATTATGCTTACTTCTGGATGTAGTGGAGTCCATTTCCCTATAGCCTTGATGTCCATGTGTGATCTGTCCACACCGAAATTATGTTTGCAGCACCAGTTTCACTAGGCTTAGGTATTCTGCCTACCACATGGTCCCACTTAGATGTTATATATACAATTGATGCTCAGTGTTTTCTTAACTGAACATCCATTTCATTACCCCAACAAGTGGCAGACATTCTTCTGTTTGTGCAGGGGAAATAATCCCAGAATCTGCTAGATTCTCTCTTTTTAAAAAATTTCAGGCACTCCTTGAAGAATTCATAAGAAAATTTTCCAAGTTCCAAAACCTTCAACAATTTGGTGTCAGTCTCCACCATTTTTTCTCTAATTTTTGTGACAACTTTCTGTTAGAGTCTTGTCCTTTTATCACTGGTTACTATAAAGTTTTCCTTAAGCATGGCACTATATGCTTATATAAAAACACATTATAATTGTTGTTGGTAATAGAAATTGCTTCTCAAAACACTGCAGTGGGGGAAAAACTTGATTGGTTTGAATAGTGTCTACTTCTTCACTTTGCTTTAGATACTATATTTTCATTTTTCCTGGTAACAGTATTAGACTGCTATTGCCCTTTAGTATTTCAGCAAGGCACAAATCAGATATAACTGTTCTGTGAAAGTCCAGGATAATAGTCTGCTTGTCAATATGAATCTCAGAGTCAAGTGCAACTCTTGTTTTTTTGTTTTTGTTTTGTTTTGTTTTTTGTCTATAAATAGTCATGATGCTAATCGTAAAATATTCCCCTTTTCATTCCCAGGTTTATTTTCATGACACTTTCTTCTTGTCAATAGTCCATTCTTAAAATTAGACAGTTCTTTACTTTTAATATTAACAAGTGATACCACTATTTCTTTGTTATAAAATGTATTATCACTACATTCTAAGGAAGGGAAAAGGAAATTCACTTATTTTATAGTTAAAAAAAAGAAAAAGAAAAGAAGAGTGTAGCAACCCACATAAGTCCCTCAAGCAAATGAAACAAGTACCCTGTTTTCTCTTGCCTCACTGTATGTTACAGGGTCTCTGTTCATTGACAACAGTGAGGGTTGGACCATTCGCTTCTCTAATTATTACTTTTTGATTTCTGAAATAAAATTAGCCTGAGCTAGTTGTTGGCAGCCATATTGCACAGCTTAGTCAAGTCAATGGATGGAATGCGGTTAACACATTTGTTCTTGGACCACTTTGTACTCTATCACCTCAGAGCATTTTTGAAAGCATCCCTGGTTGAATTCTGTGATGGCCACATCTCTGATATGTTGTGGGGAACAAATGCTGGGCATGGAGTAGGGAAGGAACTAACATATTTGGGCAGCAGAGAACAGAAGTGAAGCTGGTCTGGAAGAGTTTGTCATCAAAGACAGGACAGTGTGTCCCTAACGGACTGGATGGCCACCTGCATCATTAGGAAACAGAGCTGTGTTGACCCCACTCAGGAACAGGGAGACCATTTGGATCCTTCAACATCAATTTCTCAATTTGAAATGATCACAGAGAAGAAAATTAAGACACTACAAGAAATAATAGAGGAAAAATGAAAATATTTAAGTCTAAAACAATCTAAAACCTATGGCCTTCTATGGCTGGTTGTAATTAAGATGAAGGTGCCCTAAAGGTACTGTATAGTATTATCTTCAGGCTAAGGTGTATATAAATTATAAATTAACATAATAATTAGATTTGGGTCATATCCCAAGATATATATATATATCATCCTGTATGTGCAAATGCTGCAAATTCTGGAGAAAACACAAGAAAAATTTGCAAAGAATAAAAACAATGTTAAGTGAAACATTTTCCTACATATAACACACCTTATACATGTTTGAATGGTGTATTTTAAGATGAATTTTGGGAAACTGTATATTTCAATGAATTTTACTATTTTATCAAGATGCAAAAATGTATTGGAAATTAAAATCCCATATATAGAGCAATGATCTCAATAAGAAGAAGTTATTTATGGAATTGAAAATGTTTCCCAACACAGGAGCTGAGAGAATATCTTTCTTCAGCACCCCTGTCTGACTTCATCCTACAACAGATGATTTTAGGTTGTTTTAAATAAAATGTCAGCATTCTTTAAAAATTACTGCAAAATTTTGAACATACATATTTTTAGACTAATTTCAAGTATTTTATGGATTAATCTATGGCATTTGGAAACTCACATAAAAAGAGTATCTGAACAAGAAAATAAAATGAATGGAATCTCCCACAGTGATTTTATTGGAAAAATAAGTAATGGTAAAATATGATGCTGTTTAACATTTTTCTCACCAAGAACTTTTTTCTTGAGAAAAGAATATCACCAGGCAAATTTGATCACAATTTACTATTATCTTTACATGGTTCTTAAACATGAATTAGACTGGGATTTAGATGAGTTACTATTCAAGTTGCCTCCACTTGGAAACTCCTAGATATGATAGCATGTCTTTCTCATTCATCATGCTACCAGAGGAATATTGCCTCAGATGTATAGTCGTTCATGGATACAATTCTGAGCCATAGAGGTTGATGGATATAAAAGATCCTCTGTCCTTTCTGGCAGGGTTCCGAATGCTTGGCAGGATTTATTTCCAAAGCAGGTCCAGGATGGGAGAGCCAAAGGCAAGGCTGGAAGAAGTGCGTAGAGACAGACTCTTTCCTTCCCTGCTCTTGGCTCTAGCTGGTGCTACTTGGCCATCATTTTATGAAAACAAACACAAAGCACAGCTGTTCCTTTTTAAATGGAGAAAAAGAACTAAGCTAAAAATAGGGTGTCCTGTTGCTGTGCTCCAGTCAAGCATCTTTACCTGGTGAGCATTTCTCTTTGACTGACAGACTCCACCAAGGTGGATGGAAGAGTTTTCTGCCTCATCCCTTCATGTGCAGGCAATACTCAAACCAGGATGTTTTATTTAATTCTAAGTTCTATAAGTCAAAATTCTACTCTAATCCTCACAGTGAATCTCTATCAACTGTAACTAAAGAAGACAGAGGGTTTTTTTTGTTTTGTTTTGTTTCATTTTGTCTTTCATTTTCATAAACACTACTGTAGAATGTTGGATTTGCTTTAATGTATCTAATTTAGTTCTGATAACACTTCAGAGAGGACTGTTTACACAAATATGTTTTAACCCCATGTGCTCAGGGAATATGAATTCGAATTGGCCTTAATTCACTGAAGATGAGTCAGTTTACAAAAATGTATGAAGCTTCCTCTTTATACAATAAGCTTCTCAAATAAATAACAATAATCGACCTTGCTGTTAGTAAATAGATCATATGGTTGAACTAAAGCTAACAAATAATGTTTCCAGTGGTGTGTGATATCCATCAACATCTGCATCACTTACTGCTTTACTAAGGAAACTAAAATAAATAGTTCAAATATCAAAAGATGCTGCTGGAAATGTAGCATTTTCAAATTTCTCTTGGATCTTAATTGCCATGGGATGTTTATCAACTTTACTGAGAGACGGGCAGATAAAAATCTCCATTTCTATCACCCTACACTCTTGAATTAGCTGACAATGACCATTTCATGTGTATTGTTTCATGTGATTCACTATGGTAAAATTAATATATTTTAAAATAGTTTTCTTTCTCTCTATATAAAAAATGTATCCTGCAGGGTGGTAGTGGCCATTAATCCTAAGGCAGAGGCCAGTGGATCTCTGGGAGTTTGAGAGCCTGATCCAAAGAACAAGTTCCAGGACAGCCAGGTCTATACAAAGAAACCCTGTCTAGGGAAAAAAAAAGTATTCATTAATCTTATATAAGAGGTGTTTAATCATGCTTCAATTTTAAAACATTTCTCTTTCCAAACTTGTCCTCTGTTTTATTTTCATATTATTATGAACTACATCAAACAAAAATTTAAGAAAAAAAACAGCTTCTGGAGTTATTATGTTTATTTCTTTCTGAATGAATTATAAAAATTCATAAACCAAGCAGAAATGTGGGAATGACAATGGACATTTCTCTATATTCTGGAAGAGACCTGGTATTTTCAGATTTGTTTTCAATGCATCAGAATGGAATGTCATCAGGGTGACATTCCATGGTGCTTTCTTCCTGGAGACTCATTTTATGTCTCTATTTTATTATTAGTTTTATACTTCAATCAGCATGCAAAGCAAGAGCTTCATTATCCACACATATTCTGCTCCTGGTAGTGCCTGGCCTGGTGCCTTTTCTTGTGCAGGCATCACTGTCTTGCTGGCTCCATCATTCCTTCTCTCTGGTAACTGCCTTTCCTGCTTTCACATAACAGAGATTTTGCCCACTATTGTATTTTTCTCCTTACTTTTACATCTTTTGTCCCTTCTCATGGTCCCCTTTCCAGTTTCTCTCTCTCTCTCTCTCTTTCTCTATCTCTCTCTCTCTCACTTGCTCTCTCTCTCTCACACACACACATACACTTATATTCAAGAATCCACATATAAGAATCTGCCCAATTTTGCTTAACATGATTTCCAGTTGTATCTACTTCTTTTGATATCTTTTTTTATTCATTTTTTATGCCTGAATAAAACTAACACCCATTTTTTATTATCCTTTCATCTATGGGTAAATTTCTAAGCTGGGTTAATTTTTTTTTTTTTTTTTTTAGCTACAGTGAATAGTGAAACAATAAACTTGGGTGTGTAACTATCTCTGAGGTACGAGTTAGAATTATTTGTGGAAATACCCTATGATAGTTGGATGGTATGACAGTTTCACTTTACTTTTGTGAGAGACCACCATAGTGATTTCCATAGTGAGTCCTCTAGTTTGCATTCACACCAGCAGTGAATAAGGGTTTTGTTTTTTCTCTAATTGTTGCTAATATTTGTTTTTCTTCCTCTTTCTTTTTTCCTTTATTTTTCTTTCCTTCTTCCTTCCTTCCTTTTCTTATTTTTATTGATAGTAGTTGTTCAGATTCGGAAGAAATGGATTATAAATGACATTTAACATTCATTCCATTGATGACTAAAAATGCCAAATATTATTTCTTTTGTTCATTGAGCATTTGCTTTTCTTCTTTTGAGAAGCTTCTGTTTGACTCATTTGCTGAATCATTCAGGTGGAGGTTGGTGTGTAATGTTGGTAGTTTTCTATGTAATCTAGATATTAAAGCATGTCTTCCTATTCTGCCAACTCTTTACTATGATGATGGTTTCTCTATTCTGAATAAGATTTTTTTCTTTAAAAAAATGACTGTTATTATATTTGCCCATTGTTGGGATTATTTATTGTGCTATTGGATTCTAGTTTAGAAAACCCTTATATTGGAGGTTGGTCTGGTGCTGTTATGCTATTCAACTGCTAAATCCCTCAGGATCTGGTTGCAGTTCAGATGAGCACATCCTTATGTCCACTAACTGATGTTGTGTAAACTTTGCCTTCCAATTATCTTTGGTTGGCTAATAAAAGTTGCTGACAGCCTATAGCTGGGCAGAAAAGAGGTAGGCACACCTGAGGTTCCCTGGGCCTGTGATCTCAGAAGGAACACATACAGGAGGAGAGAGAGACAGAAAGAGACTGAGAGGAAGTGGAAGGAGCTCACCATTAGATAGGATGGAACAGGAGCACTTGGACAAGAGGAGCTAGTTCTGAGGACAGACTGATGGAGCAGAAGCTGCTCAAATGGAACATATGCTGGTACTATTGTGATTTTGAGAGGAAAGCAGACAAGATAGCATAGAGGGTTAATATCTGCCCAGTTCTAGTGTTTTCAAGCTTAATTCAAATATTTTTGTGTCTTTTATTTGGAAATAGCTGGTTAAGGAATAACTGCAGCTTTAATAATTTCCTGCACTAATAAATATGTACAGAATAATAATATTCATTTTACACTATTGCCTATGATATAATTTGAGGTGCTCAACTATGTTTATTATGTCCAATTTCAAAGTTGCAGATCACATATTAGGCATTTGATCCGCTTGGTATTGGTTTTGTGCAGATGAGAGCTATGGGTCTAATTTTATTCTTTTGCAGATGGTATCCTGTTCTCTCACCTGTGTTTGTTTAAGAGGTTTCTCTTCTCCATGAATGTTTCTGAGACTTATCTCAAAATCACCAGGCTGTACCTGGTACCTGGATTGGAATATTTCTGAGTATTCTATGCTATGCTATGCTATGCTATGCTATGCTATGCTATGCTATGCT
>CAJQZJ010032342.1:4030365-4081451 GCA_907164525.1 Lophiomys imhausi
ACACACACACACACACACACACACACACACACACACACACACATAAGCATGTAGACAAATGGAATTAAAATGGAAAACCCAAACATAAATACTTGTAACTCCAGCCATCTTATATTTCACAAGAGAAAAAAAAAACTGTGGTCATTAATACTTGTAAATAGATTTCTGGTATTTGAAGTGTCTCATTTTTTTAATATATGGTATTGGGAAGTTGAGAACAAGTTGTACTCTCTTGTTCTTTCATTTTGTTTTTGTTGTCCTGTTTTTTTCACATATAGTAAAAAGTAAAACTCATGATGAACCTTTGGCTAACATTTCAAATTGCAATGAGATTATATTTATATGTCAAAGAACGTGGAATATTTTGAACACTGCTTAAAGACATTTAAAAGGCCTGAATTCATGTTCAGATATGCATATTCAGGACTTGGAAAGTTCCATTACTTTGAGATATTGCTTCTATTCATATTGATCACTAGATATTCATTTCACCAAAATTACCATTAGGCTATTTGATAGAAATCCTTAAAATATTATTAAAATATGGGTTAAGGAGCCAAGGTGCTTTAGGCATGGAAGCATCTCAACACTCAATAGGCTGAAGCAAGAGATTGCAATATGGAGGAAATTCGATGGAGAAAGGAAGGCAAGACTTTATAGACAGATAGCTGAACCTTTTTGTCAATGTTGGAAATTTGCAATCTTTGAACTTGGAGGCAGTAAGTTATTTAATGTCAAATTATAATGAAAAGTGAGGACTTGTAACCTCAAACCAAGAAAAAAAAACTCCATTAACTAAAAGAAAGGGATAGCTAAACCAATAGATAAACATCAACAAAGTAGTTTGATTTCTACTTACTATATTCAATTATATATGCATTGAATAGGATATTAATAAAAATATACTTGATATCCAACTAAATCTATAGAGGCAACAAAAGTTATTATTGCTTGATTCTATTCCATAAAATTTTAGGGAGAATGAATACATGTTGACAGAAAATAAATCCGAAACTGACCGGTTGGAATAAGACAGGGTAACGAAGGAGAGAAGAATTAAAATAGTTTCGTTAGGACGTTTGTGGTGATGGATAAGTTCATTATCTTAGGGGAATGATTTTTATTAGTATATACATGTGTCAATGTGTGCATTAAATGTATGACAGTTATGCAATTTTTACTCCCAAGATAGTTATTAAAACTAGAAAACATGTTTGGAGCTTAATGGACATTGTATGATAGACTTTTCTATGAAAGGAAAATAATACATGTCTTTAGAGTGAAGAGATCAACACTGAAGGACAGCCAATGTTGCTTGCCAAGTTGTATCTAATAAGCAAATTCCACATTAACACATAAAAATGCATATAGCAAGTGTGATATTTTATGACATATATTGATCCATCTACATAATAATAGAATGAGAACAGATGATGGTGCACAATAGATAAAGGGATAGGTACATCATAATAGATATATTATTTGATACATTATATTCAAGATATAGTCAGATTATTGATTATTGTTGAATAAAGTCATTATTGATAGTGATCAACTGTAATTAAATGATATAAAGAGATGGAAATAGATGACAAATATATAATAAATATGAGTTAAAATATAAAGTATCATCAATAGAGATATAGTTGAATATATGAATTATGAAATAAATTATTTATAGCTAGGTTAAAAATTAAGTAGATGCATATTGAATGAACCTTGGCACTTACATTTTTGGATGTTTAACAAAATCCAGGTTAAGTCAACATGCCTTTTCAAATCCTGTTGTCACACCAACAAAAAGAGCCACCATATGGACAGATTCTTAATCACAGAGGAGTCTCATCTGCAATTGATAACCCACAAGAGAAATGGAAATGTGATTAAGCTAACCATGTAATGTCCTGTTCTGTTTTTTATCTTTCCACACATTACCTTTCGTACAAAAGAAATACTCTTAAATGATGCTATTACTTTAATAGCTTCCATTTGCATTCAGGATTTTCATTGTGTCAGTCATCGTATAACCCAGCTCCTGCTTATATGATGAAATTTGTGTGCCCCGTGGCTATTTTAATGTGATGCCTTTTATACTGTAATTGAGGAAGTCTCCAATGAATAAAGAAAATGGTTTCAGAGGGTTCTTAAGCCCTCAGCAGACATCAGCTAAATGTTAAGAATGCCTTCAAATCCCCCAGGTGCTATATTTTCTAACCATGAAAGAAATGTCATTATTGTAAATTCCCAGGTTTTGTCTGGAAATCTTGTACTGGATCCCTTGAGTGTCAGTTCAGTTAATTAAGTCAAACAATTTTCTCTCTAATCTCTAAAACATTTTCATATTTAAGACAATAAATGAGATACTTAAGGGGTTCCCTCATTGTTGGTCATTAATATCCCAGAGAATTATAAAAATCACCCCTGGTCTTTAGTAGAATGAATAATGCCTCTCTTTCTCCCTGTGCTTCTGACCTGGACAAGGTTAAAGCCTGGCTTTTTTGATTTCTCTGAATTTAAGAAAATCCTATTTTCCACTTGCTTTGGTTTAACACATATAGCCTTATACTCTTCATTTTTTCAGCAATAAATTTCATATGTGGCTTGATAGGATATGCCAATTTGAAGATTAAATTAGTTAATAATAACTTTGAAATTAGCGATTAGTTTAGATGAAGAATAATTGCATTTTCTTTGAACCAGTATGTAAGGTTAATGCAGTAGGGGTGCAATGGCTCCAGTAACTTTGACACTAATTGGCGATTGTGCTACACATTGGAGGTAGTCAGCATGAATGAATCCTCATGAGGTTTGCAGGGAATAAAGCTATTTGTTCACAAATCTACTTTTCTCTATTTGAATGATTGGTTTAATTTCATAAAATGTTGGACTATGACCTTCATGATAAAATTTTGTCATGTGCGATGGCTTTGTCTCTGTATTGCCAAATTGAAAAAAAGTATAGGACACATTTTCTCTAAAATAAAATCAGACACTTATTTGTTAAAATGAGTTTAATTTTTCAGTCCTTAAAACAATTTCTCTGGGGTAAAAAGTCTGATGTGTGTGTGTGTGTGTGTGTGTGTGTGTGTGTGTGTGTGTGTGTGTGACTGGTAGTGGTTTCTGTTTGCAAAACCTTTAAACCCAAAGTCCTATAATTTTATATTCATTATAAATTGAGAATACACACACAGAGGGAGTGAGAGAGAGCAAGAGAGAGATTTGGAAATGTCAAACTTATGCACAATTTTGTCTCTAAATTGAGACAGACATGAGGAGACTAAGAAAAAATTTTTGTGTATTCTAGGGTGAGATCATAGCCATTACTAGCTTAATCTTGTGTTGGTGTGCCAGTTCAAAGCAGCAGCCTGGACCTGTAGTCAAAAGATTCTCGTGCTTTTCTAGTAATCAGTCAAAGGTTTTTTTTTTTTTTTTCCCATAGAAATATTAAGGATGAACATCTTAAGGAGCATTTCATTTAATATACTTATTCATCAATATTTTTGTCCATATAATATTGATTTTAGAGTGAAGATCATGTTTGGAAAATCAAATACGGTGTGTATTTGTAAATCATTAAATAATAGACTATTTCTTTAAGCAATCTCCTCTAGTATGTCTCAATGTTTCTAAAGTTTTTCACAATTGCAATGGTTGATCATCCTTTGCTTCATGAAATAAGTTTCTGTGCAGCATTCTTTGCTTAACTATAAAAATCTCATTTTCTATTTCAGATTATTATTTTATTATGTTTTCTATTTCAGATTATTACTTTACACATAAATTCTGATCATCTTTGTTTTTCATCCGTGAGCCTAAATGCCAACATAACTTCAGTACAAAGGGAGAAACCCTTTGCTCAATACCTGAAAATAAACTCTACGTTTACAAATTAAAAAATAAAAATAAAGTAGGTTCTCTACAAAAAGATAACTTTAAAAATCTGTTTGTCATCTTGTTATTCTCTATGCATGTATTCATAAGGATTTCTCTAAATGTTTTTACAATAGCTATCATCCAAGGACTCTGCATTTAGTTGGGTTGAGTATTCCAGTCATGAAAACACAAAGTAATTGTGTGGAAAGTAGGTAAGTATCTCAACCAAAGTTCTGTTTTTGTGAAGACACACCATGACAATGGCAGCCCTCTAAAGGAGAAAATTTAACTAGAGCTTGCTGACAGTTCAAAGATTCAGTCCAGTGTCATCATGGTAGGAAAACATGATGCTGGAAAGGGAGCTAAGAATTCTACATCAGGATTGGCAGGCAGTGGGGTGAGAGAGAATAATGCCTGGCTTGGGCTTTTGAAATCCTAAAGCCCACCCTCAGTGACATGCTCCCTCTAACAAAACAAGGCTACACCTGTTACAACAAGGTCACACCTCCTATCCCTGTCAAGTAGCTCCAAGTGGGTCATAAACATTCTAAGCTATGAGCCTATGTAGGCCATTCTTATTCAAACCATCACAATAGGACACATCTCAGTGAAAAGGGACATACTTGTTCTGTGCTTATCCACCAGGAGCATCCCTTAAGTTTTCATTTTGTTCCTGTTCTTCCTCGTCATTTCAAGGAGTGTTATATTCTCAACTTGGTGATAAAAAAGCAAAATAAGATGCCCAAGTAGACTAATAGCTTTCAGGAAAATAACAAGAAACAAAATTAGAAAAAAATTGAAATAGAAATGTATATTTAAGGTGCAAATGTTTCTTATTGGTTTTATCAATAGGAAAGATAATTTGAATTTATTTTAACATTATTTAAAATAAGTTAATGCTTCTTTTCAAAATTCAATTATATTTGGTAACTCTCTAAACGCTTTTACTTTTATTTTTCTCTCCCCTCATTATTACAATTTTCAAATAATAAAACTTTATCAAAATGTAAAGCTTTATAAGAAAATTCAAAACACTAGTGACCTCTTCTTAATGTGGTAAAAACTACATGATGTCAGAGGCTGGGAAGATGGCTCAGTGGTTAAGAACACTCGCTGCTTTTTCTGGGTTGAAATCCCAGCACCCACATGGCAGTTCACAACTGTCTGTTGTTGCTGGACGTGGTGGTGCACACCTTTAATTCCAGTACTAGGAAGTCAGAGGCAGGCAGATCTCTGTTAGTTCAAGTCCAGTCTGATCTACAAAGTGAGTCCAGGACAGTCAAGGATACACAGAGAAAAACCTAATAAATAAATAGATAAATAATAAATAATAAGAAATTAAAAAAAAAACCCTGCATGATGCAGCCCATAGTAGATACACCTGTTTTTTTTTTTTTTTTTTTTTTTTTGTCTAATAATTATCTTGTTTTCTTTTTCTCTCCCCTACTCTCTTCCTTATTTCTTTCTTTTTATTTTGTGGTGATTTTCATTTTTCCCAGTAAAACCTGTTGAAAGTAAAAATGAATTCTTATGAGGAGGCTGGCATGTCCAAGAAAAATAAGAGTAGTCAGAACCACAGAAGTGAGAATGCGATAAAAACTGATGCTCTAACCAAGGGGGAGAAAAATACAAGGTACACCAGTAGACTGATGATTTGATATTACAATCTTAGTTCATAATTTGTTCTTCCTTAAGAAACATCAGCAATTGCAGTTAGGGGCTTTACTTGATTGGGTGTGGCACATTCACCCTGTGTAGAATAAACAGCTTTATTTAACTGGTTGTTAATATTAAACACATCTGAAAATAAGACACACATCTAATAATATCTATGTTAGATTAAGACCATAGGACTATAGCACAGCACATTGACTTATACAATTTTCTGTCCTCTATCAATCAATTAATCAATTAATCTATCTATCTATCTATCTATCTATCTATCTATCTATCTGTTTATCATCTATCCATTTTTCTACTTCTTCTTTCTCCTCTGCACCATTATCTATCATTATCTCTCTATTCTTAATGCATTTTTTCTGCTGACTATCCTCTAGTCCTTTTCAATTGTACAACTGTATTTTCTCTTATGTTGTTATTGTGTATCTATTATTACTAGATACCACAGTGTCTCTTGCCAAACTAGCATACATATAAAGATGAAGATGAGAGAATTAAGTTATGCTATATATAAAGGATTATTAAGAAGCTATTCAAAAATCAGGCAGTATAATAAAGTATGGGGATTGATCCACAGAAGAACATAAAAAACTTGCACATTTGTGGCATTATAAAGTTATGCCAGTTAAATTGTGAATGTAAAGCCTTATCTGTAGATTAAATGGAAGTGGAATAATTAGTATCCATATGAAGAAAGATTTATTAAACTTTATTTTTACACTAAGAATAAATATGATAAGGAAAATTTTAAAATAATTTAAAATTGAGAGTAAACTCTCATGATACACATTTGATAAAATATTACTAATCTGTGTTAAAAATGTTCAAATTAGACAGAAGAGTATGATAATACAAACAATGAAGTCAAGTAGGAATCTTAGGCATGTCAAAGAGTGAAAGAGAGACTTGCACATTTTATCTGATATATACAGGTTGCAATATCAACCTTTATCTTAATCTCTCTCCTAAGGAACTAAATAACACAAAGCTTCCAAATTTACCAACCTCTATTACATGACAAATTCCTTGGATTAAATGTTTGTCCCTTTATTTATATTCTGCCGGAAAATGTTATTGCTAGAAATATAATGTTTATGAACAAAGGTAAGACTGTAGTGATTCACACAAGATAAAATACAAACAAATGATTAGTGAAAAATAAAAGTTGCACACACACTTAGTTTCATATTGTATTACTTGTTTTTTAATTTGAAAGTGATTTTCCTTGTCAATGTGTGATATATCAGTATATATATATATACATATTACATATATATAATCAGTATATTGTACATATTATGTATATAATATATTATATATAATAAGGCATGTATACATACATACATTATATATACATTACATATAATTATTATATTATATAGCATATATAATTATATTACATGTTTTATATAGGTACACAACATATTACAGTATATCAGTAACTCTGTTCCTTGCCAGCTGCATGCCTCACATATTTTTTACAGAAGTTATATTTGTCTTTTCAGCTTTACCATATCCTCTGCTATTTTTTTTTACATTTTTCTAATTTTTTTTTAATATTTCAAGAAGTATCTGGAATCCTCTGCTTTTTTTAATGATTGGACATGCATATTTCTCTCTGCTATCCAATACTAAACAAATAAAATCTCAATTTGTCCATTATCATTAAGAAAATAATCATGTTACCAGGAAAGCATTTCAGTGTTGAGAAGAAAAAACTGAAACTTGACAGAAAGTGCAAGGGTCCCCAAACACCAGCTCCAAGAATGTTGGCACTGGATTTGGGATTTCCAGGAGACTGTGTCAGGTACTGGTTCTTTTCTTTCCTTACCTCCTATGTGACATGTGACTGGAACTAAGTGGTGGAACCCGAATGTGTACTTTGACCTACTGTACTGCTAAGCAGCTTAACTGTGCCCACACTTCAACCCAGTTTCTACCATAAGTACTTTCATTAAAAATAAGCATACTAAAAATATTGAATATTTCTTCATGTGTCTCTCAGCTTTAGTCATCAGGGAAATGCAGCTCAAAATGACTCTGAGATTCCATCTCATACCCGTCAGAATGGCTAAGATCAAAAACTCAATAATAGCAACTACTGGAGAGGATGTGGTCAAAGGGGACACTCCTCCATTGTTTGTAGGAGTGCAAACTCATACAACCACTATGGAAAATCAGACTGGTGATATCTTAGAAAACTGAGAATAGTTCTACCTCAAGACCCAGCCATTCCACTCCTGGGCATATATCCAAATGATTCCTCACCAGTTCACAAGGACATAGGCTCAACTATGTTCATAGCAGCTTTATTTGTAATAACTAGAAGGTGAAAACAACCCAGATGTCCCTCAACCAAAGAATGGATAAAAAGAACTGTGGTATATTTACATGGTGGAATACTACTCACCCATCAGAAACAAGGAAATCATGCAATTTGCAACCAAATGGATGGAACTAGAAAAGCTCAACATGAGTAAGCTAACCCAGATCCAGAAAAAAACATATGGCATGTATTCACTTATAATTGGATTCTAGACATGTAGTACTGCACAACAATCCTACAATCCACAGACCCAAAGGAACATAACCATCCCATGAGAAATTCTACCCAGCAACAGAACAAATCAAAGGCTAAGCCTCACAGTCAAACATTAGGTGGAGTTCTGAGAGCTCTATATAAGAGAGGGAGGAGGAATAGAGAAACCTGGAGGGATCAAAAGCAACACATCAAAATCAACATTGACAATCAATCTAGGCCCCTAGAGACTTACAGAGTCTGAAATGATAACAAAAAAAGAAAAAAAAAAAAAAAAAACCTTAGACTGGACCTAGCCCCACTATACAAATGTAGATGATGGGCAACTTTGTCATCGTACAGATCCCATAGCAAGTGGCAGGAGGTGCAGTCTCAGTTATGGACTTTGTTACCTTTTAGTGGGACACTTTACCTTAACTGAGCTGCCATATTGGGTCCCAGAGCAAGAGGAAGCTCTTAGCCCTCATGTGAATGATGAACTGGGGGATGGGAGGAATCTGATATGTGGGACCCCCAATGCTGAAGGAGAAGGAGAAGGATGAGAAAGATAGATGGTAGAGGGAATAGAGGGTGGGATGGTGGGACTGGGAGGGGTGGAGGGATGGGGCTGCAATCAAGATATAACTTGAACTAATAAACATTTTTAAAAATAAAAATAAACATACCAGTAGTTCAGTAGTACCCTACCTCCTGGTACCTCGCCTTTCTCTCCTTCCCTCTAAAGCTGCCACTGATGAATCTATAATAAATTTCTGTAACACTTGTGCTTATTCATCATTGAATTCCATTTTTTTTTCAGTTTGGAAAATAAGAACACAAAAGTCACTGGCTCTGGGAAGCTCTGACAGGAAGTAAGTTTTTTCTCAGCCAAGAAAAATACTATCATTCAGAAAAATAATGCCGTGTTTCTATATAATTGCCAAAGGGTGAAATTTTGAACATATATTTGTTGAGATCTGGCTACAATGTTCAAGAAGGGGTATTTCTCTAGAATTAGAGATGAACTTCATGGTAAGAGGAGACATAGAATAGCAAGCAGATATTTTTGCTTTTCATTGGAATTTTAAAAAACATCATTTGAGAGATGGTATAAATAGTTTTGTAAAATGCACTGTTTTAATTAAAGCTCTGTTTTGTCTTCAGGGCTTTTTTTTTTTTTTAAACATTGTGACTCATTGATGGATCACTTGGACGTTCCAACTTTATCTCAGATATCAACTAGATTGATTCTCTTTTAGGTAGAAATAAAATGTCCATAAACTTTCATTGTAGTGTTATTAAAAAATTCATTGTCCTCCATAGGAGATCTGAAAACTCCCAAGAGGCATATGTTCTTATAAATACGAATGGCTCATAAATCTGGCTTCTGTTAAATTAGTTCAACTAAGCAGTCATATGCCATTGTATTTGGTCAATCCATGTTCGTGAGCCTGCTTGTCCAACTTCAAAACATTGGCCTTTATTTTAATATTCACGTTTAAATTAATATGTATACAGGCATCGTCTAAAGAATATTGAGGGAAAGAGAATGATGTAAAAGCTTATAATAATATAATTTTAAATACTCTTACTCAGGAAATTAGAATTCTCTTTTGAGTTTTGGTCTTCTTAATAAAAGAATTTTAAAATAGATTTAGATGGAAATTCAAGGGCAATTTTAATAGAATTTGATAGAAAACTGATGAGGCAGGGAAGCTGAAAGTCCTGAACATGACAGGAGGAGTAAAATGAAGAAGAGGAAGAAATAAAGACCTGCTTTCTGAGTTAGGTTCTAAGAAAGCTGTTATGTCCAACAAATAAACTCTATAAGCAACTAATATAGCAGAAAGATATCATGGGGGTTAGGGATGACTTCAGACAAAATGGTAAAGTTCAGAGTGTCATTAAGAGCACGGTTAGGTAAAGGGGGTTTCCTTGGGCTTTTGGAAACAGACTAAGAAAACATAAAGAAGGAAAATGCATGTTCTTTGAGTATGGAACTCAAGGACAGGGTAAGCACTGATCTTACAGAGTAGTGGAGTTCAGATCCCAACATCCACATTATGTAATTCGCAATGACCAGTAACTCCAGTTCTCTGGCATCTGATACCCTCTTTTTGGCCTCAGAGGGCACTGGACTGCCATGTACAAACCCACACATAGACATACTCATTCACACCTAATGAAAAATAGAATGGAATAATTATAAAAAACAAGTAAACTTTAAGAATCTGTGTGTTCTGCTCAGGTAGGATCACAGGATCAGCTTTGGCCACCATTAGATCAATAGCAGTGACATGGAACCTCTTGTGCTTTCCTAGGATTCAGCGATGGTAGTGACTTAAGGCTGAAGAATCAGCTGTGATTAATTGTCAAGAGCCGAATGTTCTTGAGGCTCCTTCCTTCACATCTATCTGCTATTCTTATGCTCTTCACATACAGTGTTCAAACACTGCCAGAAGTTTTCTAAAGAAGGGGTTCAGTAAGCATGTAAACATCCTGAAAGCATTCCAGCATTTTGCAAAGTCTATGTTGAAGATGCACCCTAGAGTTGCTTCTTGCTAACACCTCTTTTTCCTTTTATCTCTTATTACTGACATATAGTGAAGATTGCCTCATTGCTAAGTGCCACTCTCCTTGTTTGGCCAGGCTTTAAACAGAGTCTTATAAATGTGATTCTATTTCTGATATCAGGTTTATAAACCACCAGATTCAGTTCAAACAATTTTAGAAGTTAAAGAAGTTAGATATTTCATAGAAAAACATATAGCTGTAGTAAATACTCTTGCCAAGCTTTGTGTATCTCATTAGGATACAGGCCTAAGATAGATTTATGCTCTCAGATAAGCTTTCACTTCGAGAGGTATTAAGACTGACTCCAGATGCAAACCATAAATCCAATTAAGGATTTTAAACTTCCCATGAACTTAAGATATAATGAGGCTACCAAGAAATGCCTAAACTTAGTACAAATCTTATGACAAAATACACAAACTGTTTTCTTGTAATTACTTATATCTTCTCAGGTTTTACATAATATACTATCATCTTAAACTTAACTTTTGTATAGAAAAGCAATATTTAACTGAGTACTAAAATGTGTGATTGTTAAGTGCCCTCCATTGCAATGGTTTTATTTGTACTTGTGATAAATGCCTTTTAACCATGAGGTAATTCTTTGTTTGATGTAGAGAGCCCTCGCTCAGAGTATAAAAGGAATAGTTACCACAATAAACTTGTTGCATCATAGCTTCATCCATTCTCTTTCTTGTATGAGTGTGTGTGAGAGCCCTATTTTCTCATCCTTTTCTTACTATTTTCATATGACTCACATATCAGGTAAAAATCTCGGAGTTCCACCACCAACTTCTGAGATAAATTTGTCAAAATGTACTTTAGCCTGCTCTCAGCTGGTAGCCTGCTGAATAGCAGGCCAATATGCTTAAGTTAAGTTACAGAACAAAGAGATGTGTTCACAGCTTCTGAGGCTGCTATCTAGGAACCACTTGGTCCAAAGGAAAAAATATGTCACCTTAAAACTTTCCCAATCAGTTTGTAGGAAGGCCTGTCTGAACTATTGAGATCAGATCATTGAACCTCTTTGCCTTTCTCCTTTCTAAACTAACCAACATTATTGGCTGCCTCTTCCAGGCTCTGAATTTAGATTTTTTTTTCCTTTTTTTTAAAGATAGATGTCAGTCTCCGAGAGATGTGACTGACTGAGCGACACCACTTCTGCTCAAGGTATCCTGTGGCTGTCAAAGGCTGCAAGCTTTGGGAATTAATAAGATTTTATCTCTGAGGTTGAATCTTCAAGTTTTCCCAGAACAGAAGGAACTTAATTCCTCAGAACCTGTGCACAGAAGCTGTAGTTCAAGGGGGATAAGGCAGCATCTAAAGCTGGCAGCCAAATTTGGCAATGTAAAAGAGTCTCTCACATGATATTGGTTCTGAAGGTATAGAAGCTACAGGTAGAAAACAGAGTCTGATGCTTGATATCACATGGCAGGTGAAGGGTCTCCAATGAGGCCAGGGAATGTCTTTGTAGCCTCATTATATCTTAAGTTCAACCTAGGAGCAATGGAGACTCTAGGATACTGGAAACTCCAGAACTATAGGACATGCACAAAGGTAGCAGCCAATGTAAAATGAAGGTGGACTAAGCCTTTACAACAAGTTGAATGTGCTACTCAAAGACCCTGCTTGAGTTTCCCTGTCTTCCCTCAAGGATGGACTGCATCCTGTAAGCTGTGATGAGACCTCTCCTCCTGTAAGTTGTCTTGGGTCAGAGTATTTTATCACCATCACAGAAAGCATAGGACCACACTGCTTTTCATGGTCTTTGGCCTAATTCATGCATTGCTTCCTTATTCTGTGTGATCTCTGAGAAAGGAAGAACTGTGGTATGAACAGATTCTCTTAGTGTAACCAGCTACACTCTATCTCTAAGCTTCTCCAGTGGAGGACAGTGCTCTGCCTGCTGCTAGACCAGACCCTTGGCAGTGACCATTAGCATCTCTAAGGTGGGAACTGCTTTAGTGTTTCTTCTGGTAATTTCCCTGTTAGTACTTTTCAGTGAATCTTGTATCTCACACAAAACCTCCAGGTATCCTCTGGAATACATCATTAACTTAACCCCTACTTCTGTGACCCATGAAGGCTGTGGACATTACAGTTTGTTACCTGAGGTACATTATGCAGAAAACCATACTCAGATATTCATTTAATTCAAACCAGCTTTGAATCTGAAAATTTTTACCAAAATGTATCTGAATTTAAAGCTATAGTTAGTGAAAACGTAAGAAAGAGAGGAATATGCATTTCTAAGTCTATTAGTAAAATTTGAAAATGAAGGATACCCTTTAGTGATAAAAATTATAATAGTAGTTCCATATGACCATAAAGGTATATAAAGGAACACTATATATTGTGTATATATATAATTGCCTATGTTTTTCTTGATCACATTGCTCCTTTAGCAAAAACCCAGTTTCTCATCACACAGCAAAATTCTAGAAAAGAGTGATGGATATTTGTTGCCAATTCTTCACTTTTTCTATCAAATTTATTCTGACTAAATTCACACATCCAAAGCTTCAGCAAATTTTATTATATCTAGCAGTATTCTTCCCATTAATAAATTTTGTGTCTGTTATTAATCTTATTGAATCAACATTTCACATTCTTTTTTAACGTTTATTTATTACTTCAAATTACATCTCCATCACAGACCCCTCTCTCCACTCCTGCTGGCCCCACCTTCCCACCCTTTCCCACCTACCCTACTCCTCAGGTGTGGGGTGCCTTTACAAATCATCTCCACTAAGTTCATCAGTAATATGAGGGCTAAGAACTTTCTCTTGCACTGGGGGCTTATATGGCAGCTCCCTAGGGCAAAGTGTCACCCTAACAGAAAACAAAGTCTATGTTCCTGTTTCTTTTGGTCTGTTGGTTGTAGGATAGTTATTCTGTACTATATGGCTAAAATACAGTTATAAATGAATACATGCCATGTACATCTTTCTTGTCTGGAACACCAAGAAACCAAATAATACAATCAAAAAATGGGAACAGAGCTAAACCAAGAATTCACAAAAAAGGAATCTCTAATGGCAGAGAGACACTTGAAGAAATGCTCAGCATCCTTAAGCATCAGAGAAATGCAACTCAAGACAACTCTGAGATTCCATCTCACACCTGTCAGAATGGCTAAGATCAAAAGAACTCAAATGACAGCACATGTTGGTAAGGATGTGGAGAAAGGGGAAGACTCCTCTATTGCTGGTGGGAATGCAAATTTGTACAATCACTATGGAAGCTGGTCTGGAGATATTTTAGAAAACTTGGAATAGCTCTACCTCAAGACTCAGCCATAGCACTCCTGGACATATAACCCAAAGTTTCCTCACCAAACCACAAGGACATCTCCTCAACTGTGTTCATAGCAGCTTTATTTATAATAGCTAGAAACTGGAAACAATCCAAATGTCCCTCAACTGAAGAATGGATAAAAAAAAAAATACTGGTACATTTACACAATGGAATGCTACTCAGCTATCAGAAACATTGAAATCATGCAATTTGATGCCAAATGGATGGATTTAGAAAAGCTCAACACTTCACATTCTAATCTTTCTGGAATATGTTTCTGACTTAGTCTCATTTGTGTTTCTTGCTCTCACTCTCTGACTCTTATTCCTTCCCTGTTTTCTTTACAAATTCTTCATCTCTACAATTTACTGTCCAAATGTCGAACTGCTTAAAAACTCAACTTTGCCTACTTTTTTGTCTAAGAGACTTCTCATTTGACCACAAAATCTTCTATTTTTTTGTCTACTAACTGCATATTTCCAACCTTGTTCTCTTCGTGAACAGTATTTAGAACCATAGATCCTATTGCACACCAAGCATTTACAGATGTTTGAACATTACCTACACTACCTCTAATTCTATCAAAGTAGCAAAGTTATTATTAGATTAGCCCTATGTCACCGCATTATTTTTCTCCCTCATCTTTTTTCTACATTGTCTAAATGAAAATGTTTTCAACTTTATAACAAGAAATATTATTCACTCAATATGGCTTAAATTATTAAACCTAACTGATCAAAAATTTTCACTAAATTTTGTAACCATTCAGTAGGCTCCAAATCCTCATGTCTGTCTGTTTTAGGTCATACACTATTATCACTTTAGCCTATCTGATCTTAGTAATTTTCTTTCTCTTCTTTGTAGTATAATTGTACTAATCTAAAAATTTATTTACTGTTCATTTTTAGTACTTAACAAAATAACATCTCTCACAATTGTTTTTCTTTCTTCTGTTCTAATGCTTTTCCTCTGACCATATCCACAAGGACATGCCTTCTTTTCTCCGGCAGTTTCTCAGTACAGCCTTGACTTACTACTCAAATTAAACAGTCAATTCTCCTTACATGGGAGCTCCATAGCTTCCACTACAATCAATTAGATAGTGAAAATTTAGTTTCATCTTTACTCAACATGAAAATAATTTTCTTGTCATTATCCCTAAGCAATGTAGGGCAACTACTTAATTAACACTGACATTATTTTAGGTGAATAAGAAAACTACAATTGATTTAAAGCATACAGGAGTATGTGTGTAGGTAAATTCATAAAGAATCATGCCCCTTAATATGTACTATATCTTAATTGCCTGTGTTTGTATTGATCAAATTGATCGTTTATCTAAAACCCTGGTTTTCGATGGCATAGCAAAATTCCAGAAAAGCGTGCTGGTCGTTTGTCTCAAATTTGTTTCTTTCCCTTTTCTATTACAATCAGATTCCCACATGCACTGCTCCAGTAAATTTTATCCTCCCATTTACTCTGTTACTCTCCTTACACTTATCTTTCTGTCAAACACTGCCATTTATTTTTCAATTCTTTAATATACTAATATTCAAGTTATGTTAAGTCTAGAATTAATATTTTCATTTTTTCCCAAAGTATCTTCTGGATCTTTAGAGAAGTTCATATATAGATGATCTTCATTAAGCAAATTAAGTAAATGATTGAATTCATTTAATATACTTAAAATGTGTTTCCCTAATTCTGAGCAAATTAATTCCTTAATTTCTGAAATCCCTACATTTATTTAAGCTTAGGGCATAAAAACAAACAAATAACAAATCTTTCAAATCCAAATGACTCATGTTCAGGCCAATACCTTCTTACTGAATTTCATGAGTAATCTCAAAAAGGAAAGAAAGAGAAAGAAAGAAAAATGAATATAAATATAAAAGAAAGAATATAAAAAAGCCACTTGTTTAGTAGAGGTACTTATCCTGCTAATGGATTCACTAAGTTGCTATGTAATCAGTCCCAATTTAATTTCTAAAAATCACAGACACACCCCAATCATCTCTGTTATGTGATGTAGTCTCTTCTTGTTGTGCTGAAAGAATAATTCCTAATATCATTAAGTTAACATATTTGTGGTAATGCATGAAGTAATGCCTAAGCAGTTTTGAGGGTAGATGAATGTTTGAGATAATGTATGAACATTTTTGTCAGAAAATCACTTTGGTCCCCACCTCAATTTTAGAATTTTGAAATGGAAAGAATCCAAATAATGATTTAAATATTATAATCCACAATATAAGTAATGATAAGTTCGACTACATGATAAGTGAATTGAGATTACTGGTTTTATGAATGAAAATACACCAGAAAAAATTACCTAAGAAGAAAGAAATAAGCACATCTCTGAAGAATAGAAACATTCCTACTGGTTTAAGATCCCAGCCCCTCTAGATACACATATTAACTACAAATTTACAAGCCCTGTAGATAAAAGATATCTGCATCACCTGAGAGATTTCATCAGGCACATTGAGTTCAACATGAATATATATACCATGATCAGCAGCATACTGATAAAACAGATCCAAATATGGTTTCATTAGAAAAATTTAAAATGATTCCATAATGTTACCTGAAGATCTCAGTTAACATACATCAATTTATTCCCTATACAGGGCTTAACTTGGGAACTAAAAGACAAAACTTAGCATATTCATGGCTTCAAATAAAAGTCAGTATTTTTCTACAAATGTTAAATCATTTTGGATTTTTTTTTCCAGAATGGCATTATGGAACCTGTGTTCATCAGCATTTGACAGAATCAGGTCTATACTTTAATTATATCTCCCAGAAACAAATCTAATTGGCTTAACTTTGTTCAAAATGTTGTTCCTGGAATAATTATCATTCTATAAAATACAACTGTATTATACAGAGTTCCAGAGCAATTTTCTAAGTGAGCCATGTAGGACAGGTGGCCCCAGGTACAATTGGAATCCCTGATTTTTTATTCTTGCAGAACTTTCAGAAGCTATTCTAAGTGGTTTTCTACCCCTGTATAGGTGTGCACACACATGTTACTTACCATGTCACTGTTTGTGTGATTCTTTTATTGAGTATTTTATAGAATGAATTTGACTTTTAGAATAATGACTTTTAGTCACTATCAACAATTGTTATGTTATTTAAATTAGAAAATTAATTACACAAAGGCTTGTAACTATGGCTTTCTATTTCCATAAACATGGATATATTTTGCCTTAAAGCCCTTTTTAAACATTCTTCATAAAAAGCTTGTTTTACTAGAATATTGTTATTGCATATAGATTTTAACATTATTCAACATTACATCAATTAAATATATAATAAATCTTCTATGTATTATTTTAATGAAATGGTCAGCCAGCTGTAGTAACATGAGGAGACACAAGATATGATGAGGAAAAATCAATGTTTATTTCATTCACATGTCTTTTTGAAACTTACTCAGAAATACTTGTGGAACCATGGTGAGAAAGAGAATTCAGAACTATCACAGTATGTGTGGGAACTGCAACAGTGGGATTTCGTTGTAGTTTGAGATTGTAGTTTGAGAAGAATCCTCAACATAACACCAACAAATGGGACAAGGATCAATGTTAGGGTCCATAGGAAGAAAATTTACTGAAGAAACATCAGGACAAAAGAAGATATTCCAGTACCAAATGGTGAGCCCTGAGAACATTCATAGAAGTAACATTAGCCAGACTGAGATGGTCATAGGTGTGTATTTAGGGATATATAGGTAGACAATAGGCATGTTGAATTTGATGGGCCCATGAGTTTCCAAGCCTAGGCAAAGACCTACATTACAGGCAGTTAAGCAATCATTGAGAGCAGGAAAAATAGTCTTACCTGTAATGGGTTAGTTTTCTCTAATGAGTTAGTAAGGATTCTTAAGCGAAATGAAGATCAGACTGTCACCTGACAGGAGATAGTCCTGGTCAACCATTGAGAGAGCACTCTGAAAGCCCGGGAAACTAAAAGGAGCTTGTAGCTTGGTGTTGCTTGGAAGCTAGAGGGATCTGGGGTGAGATGGGCAGAGCCCAGTTGAGGCCACAGCTCCGTGAGAAACACGGATGGTGCCTTGTTGAGGGGTGTGGCAGAAAGGTCTCATTTTGAAGCTTGCAGATGGTGCCCGGTAAGGGTTATGGCTGCAAAGCCACAGAAGCTGTGGAAACTGAGAGAAGCCATGAGAGCGCTCTAGACCGCCAAAGACTGGGAGTCCACACCCTATGTAAGTCAGAGAACTTCATGTAAAGCCTCCCTACCCCCACCAAGGAGAAGACAGGGGCACCAGGGAGAATGCAAATGGATGTACACCATGTGTCCTGAGGCCACGTTAATAAAGCACGATGCCTGAGGCAATAAGCAGCAGGCAAATGAACGCTACAGAAAGGGGCTGTAGTCACAAGTCAGCCTAAGAAGGACAGGAGCAATATGCAAGGATGATGGCAGTGGGAACAGAGCAGTCTAAGGTATACTAAGGAATGAAGGAAGTGAGAGTTCACATGGGCTGAGGAGACCATAGACAGTAATGGTGGCCTCGGAAACCGGGGGTCGGGCTGACACCACAGGCACAGGAGCAAAGCAGCTGGAGCGGGCCAGGGGCTGCGGGCCAGAAGCTTGAGGAGAGCACAGACTGTGAGGTAACCATAGAGATAGAGGCTGTAACTCTGAGGAGACTGTAGAGATAGACCCCTGTTGTGGAGGCCGGGAACCCGTTATAGGCCTTAAGTCAAGGCATGGCAACGAAGCTGAAGACTTAGCCCTCAGCTGGACAATATAGGAGCGACCCTGAGGGAATTCAGCTAATTTAAATGGCAGCTTGAAGTATCTGTGGACAGACTAGGCCACACAGAGTAGTACAGCATCTGTGCGGTGTCTGACTGAAGCAGGCCTCCAAGTTGAGCAGGTGAGGCCAATTGGTCACCAGTTGGACAGCAGCAATGCTAGGCCCAGAGGAACCTAGCCAAGCTGAAAATGTCACTGATGTGACTGTGCCAGAGCCATTCTGCTGATTGCTATTTGAAGTGTACCTGTAGACAGCCTACAAACCAAGTTTCTGTCTTGGACCCGTGCTAAAGAATCCTAGTATCCATTCAAGAGGGTTAAAGTGGGATTGTTTAGGTGTTCTTAGGTATTAGGTTATTGGTTCTAGGTATTAGGTGTTTATAGGTTATAGATATTATAGGCTATAGGATGTAGGTGTTTTATAGATGTCTATTAAGTACCAATAAATATAGATTAATAAAATTTTCATTTACACTTAACCCAGGAAAGAGTTCACCAATTGGTTATCTAATAACAAATCTGGTCAGTGCTAAAAAATATACAAGTAGCAATAAAAACAGACTGAGCAGGGTGTACTTAGGGGGGTGTGTGTGTGTGTATGTGTTTGTTTGTGTTTGTGTGTGTGTTTAACAATGATTAATGAAAAAGGAGTGCATGAATTTGAAAAAGGCTGAAGGAGGAGTACAGGGAGAGTTTGGAGGGTAGAAAGGGGAGAGGGGATGGTGTAATTATACTATTAACTGCAAAACGAAAGAAGTAATTTTTGGTTGTGAGCCTAGCCTTTAACGGCTGAGCCATCTCTCCAGCCTGAAAGAAGTAATTTTTAAAAGAGGATTCCAGCTCAACGATCATGAACTAGACCTCAACTAAAATGGGATCAAATACTTGATGCATAATGGAAGATGAAGAAACTGGTCAGTGACCAAAATTTAAAGGTAGCTGTATCTCATTAAAGTGACATGGCAGGCTTTTTGCCCAAACTGGATGTTTCAAGAAAGAATATGTTGAATGTAGAAGTATTTTTGAACACCGGAGAGAGTCTAGTCAGGCAGAATGACACTGTCAGTTTTTAAAGACAAGAGACCACACAGAAACATCTGAGTATTCAGGAAGCAGAAAAACGAGGCGCAAGGAGCAAAGCAAGGAGCTGAAGCCTTTGTGGTGATTTCCGCACAAAGAACACGCTAGAGGAGGCCTTGGGCTCAGCTACATGTAATGCATCTAGCAGACTTTGATGTTCCCATGGTTTTTATTTTATTGGCTGGTATTTTGTCCCAGAATGTCAAAAGCTGGGTAATATTGCTTCTTGTGGTAAATGGTCAAGAAAGAATGATCTTTCTCGATCCAACAACAAACCAAAGGGTGTGATCAAGGGTGGCTAATGCCGAATTGGCTGATACAAGGAAGACTCTCTCTAGCTACTCTATATACTGCCATTGCTTCTGTTATTGTGATGTTGAAATGTAATATAGAACAATCTCACAATATGTGTAATTCAAAACACCAAATAAAAACATTCAATATGTGATGAAAATGTGACGGGCACATTAGTTGCAACTTAGTCACAGCATTTGAGCTCACAAATCTATCGGTTACCTTTATGGATAATTATTATCACGATTGATTAGGTAAATATTCACATACTAGGGCATGAACTGTCCGTGTTCTTGGAAGACTCCCTCGGACTTGTGGTCTTCCTGAAACCATACAATATCTCCTAAGGGACTCTATTAGTGGATATTGTGGCTGCTGCATAATAAGAAGGTAGACTTCTCTGATTATGTTAATAGTCACCTGAAGAAGAGACTAACAGACTGGATACTCTAATGAACAGAAGCTTCATCATTCAAATACCTACAGAGAACTAGAACCTTGTCCTGCAAAGTGCAAGCAATTCTGATGACAGAAGTTATTGATAGTCTTTTCCACGAAGTTTGCCCTTTTTTCTCCACTGTTCATCCCTCATTTTAGACAAGTAGATGGCCAGAACCCTCAAATAATATAGGAACACAGGAAGAAACAAGAAATGCCTGGCACTCTGTCTTCTTCAGAGCCTCGGGACATTGAGAAAGTACACGCTGCCAAGGGCTAAGCACTTTGCAGTGAATTAGAGGATACCTTATTTTATTTAAGTAATAATGGTTGAAAATCTTCCCTCTTCCCAGAGCTCTCCAAGCCTGGCAACCAAGCTCACAGCTCAGGTAATCACTAGGCTACACAGTCCTTGGAAACTCTGAGAGAAAATGTGTAATGAGATGCTGGATCATTTTGTAATGTATAATGTCCTTACCTAGGTCAGTACTCTCATCCAGAATCCTTTCCAAAGGTATACAATGTAGTGTTCACTCTCCAGCCAACAAAATGTGGATGGCAAGCCATAAAACCATTTCCTTCTACATATAGAGACAAAACTCATTTTGCCAAAATCCTTAGGAGGGAAAGAAGGGGGAAGAGCCTACGGCACATTGCATAAAAGACTATTAGTACAATATGTAGAGTTAATATATTCAAACAAATGTAAGTGCTAGGAGCTGAGCATCGTGGCACACATCCTTAATCCTGGCACATAATTAATTTGTTCCAGGACAGCCAGGGCTATATAGTGTGGCCCTATCTCAAAACCAAAATCAAACAAACAAAAAACAACAACAACAAAATCCCAGTATGCTCCAAGTAGCTAGTTCAAAACTAGCAGTCACTGAGGATGAGTCCCTCTCTTAACATCAACTTTGGTTTTTACATCCTGTGCCTCTGGTAATTAACCATTTTTGCCTGTGAAAACCAGTGACAGGTTACATAGAGGAGAAACATCAAGACTGTCCTACTTTAAAACTTAAAATAAAATACTGTGTTAAACGGCAGCTGCAGATTAGACAAAATGGAGAGAGAGAGAGAGGTAATGTTGCTTTGCGCATACTTTGAAGGTCAGGTCATTTTCTCCTTTTAAAGCACAGCTATTTGTGTAGATTCACTTTTCTTCTCTCTTTCACTAATTCCTTTTAATCTGCTCATTCAAAATTGTTGCTCAAAATTGCAGTCTCCCGTTCAGTCTCTGTCCTGGGTGGATATAAGGCATTGAAGGTTGCCTAAAAGACTACAAGATTACTGTCCAGGCAGGCTTTCTAAAGAAGAGTAGGCATGCTGGTGTCACTTCCATTAAAAGTTAACCTGAATGGGCATGCAAGTTACTGGACAGGAAACCTCTCCTCAGGACAACTCTCCATTTCAGAGACTGATAATAGCCTGAAATATAGGTTACCAACGATCCCTTCAGTTGTTGCTCTCTGTCACTCTTTGAAAATACGCACCTGTTTCTACAACATAAGCTATGTCTCCTGAAAAGCACTCTGTGTTCTGGTCAGAATTATTTGTACAAAAGTCATACAATTCAGAAGCGAAGTGGAAACCAGATCAAGATCACAATGCCACCCTTGTCTCAGAAAATCCTTCACATGGAGTAGAAATTATAATGGTGAAATTAACCATGCCAAAAGGAAAAGAAGGAATTAGTTAGAATAATTTTCCTATACTCTGTCAAAGCTAAATTTAATTCTGGAAAAAAGTATATGTTTTTCAAAAATGTTTTTTTTTAATTTACTTTATTTTTGCATGGGCTGAAATAGTATAAATATGAAAATTTAGTTAAAGATCATAACATTGTCTATTAGAAATAAATCAAGTAACTAAAATGTGAATTAAATAATTTAATATGCTAAATTTTTTCCAACACATAATTATTTCACTTGTTTCCTTTATCATTATGACAATGAAAATTTATCTAGTGACAGATTATATTTAGTTATATTGAAATACAGTGGTATTTAAATATGTTAAAATTTGAAATTGGACTGCTAATTTGCTTAACATTACATTTAATTGACCTGAATTACTTTTCTGCATGTTCTTCTCTAAAGTAATATTTTAAAGTAGCATTTTATTTTTCTTTGTGTAGTCATTTCTAAAATATTGTCAATAAATTAAATATTCATCACAGTAAAATTTTGTTTTATTTCAACCAAGAATCATAAAAATATCTATCCAAAGTGGCATTAAAAAGGATATTAGACTTTTTAAAAAGGCAGAGATTTTATGTAAGAACAACTACTGGTTATATATGGAAATATTCAGCAACAGAAAAGCCAGGTACAATCCAGTGTTCCTCAGATTAATTCAGTTTAAAGTTTTAAGGGGTTGTAAACCTAATCTCACTCTGTGTCTCGGAGATTGACCTTTAGAGTAGTAATTAAGGTTAAATGATGCGAGGCTGGAGAGATGGTTCAGTGGTTCAGAGAACTTTCTGCTCTTGCAGAGGACCTGAGTTCAATTACTATTATTTACCAGGTGGTAGATAATTTTAATTTTAATTCCATGGGTATCTAATTCCTGTGGCCTCTGTGGGCTCTTTCACTCACATGCTCATATACAGATACATACACATACACATAAAATAACAAAAATACATCTTTAAATGGTTGAAAGATGTCACATAATGGGACCAAATTCACCGGAACTGCATTATTGTTAGAAGATAGGGAAAGCCAGGATTGCTGACACATGCTTTAATCGTGACTACTTACGTGGCTGAAACAGGAAGATTGCAAGTTCCAGGCTAGCATGAGCTCCAGAGTAAGACTACGTCTCAAAATACAGATGACTGAGGCAATAGCTTAGTTGTAGAGAGCTCATTTGGTATGATGGAGGACCCGAATTTCAATCTGAAAATGAATTACAGGAAAGTATAGGAGGATGTGCTGCGCATCTGTATCCTTTGCCAACAGTCAGGCTTTCATCCCATGTCTGTGCATCATGAAACAAATGAGCTTTTATAAAAATCAATTGCTCAACCTGCAGCTCAGAAACACTAAATAGATTAAATAAGCACAATTTTTGAAGTTTTACATGAAGATTTTACGTAATTAAATACTGCAGACCTTGAGCTGTATCTTGAATAGTATTTTGAAGTGTTTAGTAAAATCACTGCTTATGCAGCAAACGAGTTGCTGTCTCATGAATGATGAGATTATCAGATAACTAGATTTCGGTTCCATTTTGGTTTTGTTTTTTTTTCTTGGCTACAGAAAAATTCATATATATATATAATTTATATGTAATATAAATATAAAATATAAGTAAAAATATATATTACAAAGTATATATTATATTTATTTATTATATATTGTATACTTTATATATAATATATATATTATTGTATTTATTTATTATATATATGATATATACTTTATATATATTATAAAGGCTTTCTCATTTTTAGAGTACCTTTAAGAAAACAAGTCCTATTTCATTCTACATGCAAAGTATTTGTCCTCTTATCTTATTTTTTTCTACATGTTTTTCTACTCCTCTAGGTTCTTTACTGTTTTAGTCCTTTATCTTTAACTAATATTAATCAGTTTGACATGATATTAATTTATTTACATGTTAAATATAATAGTTACTTATCATACAATAAATATGTTTAATATACCTACAGAGGCTTTAGATAAGTCAAAGACAGCATGCTAATGAATCAAAAATACTTAATTTCTTTTTGTTGTTGTTGTTCTTGTTATCCAAATATATTTTTGATAGTTTCCTTCAACTAGGCAGTAAAGAAAATGTCCTACTCCTCTCTTCTAAGATGGTATGTTTATTTAAGTTTGAAGTGGTAAATGCTTGAAATAATTTTTCATCTAAGAAAATATTAAGGGTAGGCTAATGTTATGCATTCATGATGATTATGTATTATTTCTTAGATAGCATTTATTTCCATTACTCAAATAAGTCCTTAAATCTGACACTTCACCATAAACAAAGCAGTATGTGTTAGACCAGGAATTATTTTTGAATTGTTTGAGTCAAAGCAATACATTTTGAAAGCCATGTTAAGAGAATTTTATGGCATGATGTGGTTACAACTTAGAATATGGTTTATTAGTAGAAAATGAAGGCATAATAAAAGGGGCTAGATGTTAAGGGGTATCTGCTGGAAACACCAGTGTTGCTTAAAGTTAGTGACAGATACCAAGGTGGACTGATTAATTGGTTCAACCTTTATCATACTTGAAGAAAATGCTTTAACTCCAAATACTGTTGACAATTAGAACTGGACTTTACAAAGTGACAGGGAGAAAAGTGCTGGTTCCATTCATCTACAGTGGCTCAGTGTTTCTATGTTTAACAGCTGCCCTCCAACGGCACACCTAATCAATGCGAAGAGAGGGAATTACTTACAAATGATAGTGTCCAAGAAGCTTACCAAAGAAGTTTAAAATACAGGCCATCTCTTAAAAGACAACTCAAAACTATTCAAGGAAAAAACAGGCACAAACACATACATAGAACAAAAATGAAATAAAATATTTAACTCATAGAAGTATATTAATTAACTTTGAAACACCTCATAACATTGTTCAACTAGCATTAACAAAACATATTTTACCTTATTTTAAATGACTACAGTAAAAAACTGGGGTATTAACGGGGCTTTTTAAATTTTTCTTCTTTTTTGAGATTATAACTTAATTGCATATTTTTTTCTATTTCTTTTCCTCCCTCCAAAGGCTGCTATACAGCCCTCTTTGTTCTCTTTTGAAACCATGGCCTCACTTTTCAGTAATTGTTACATATGCGTGTGCACACACACACACACACATATATTCCCCCAAAAATAAACATAAAAAGCTTACTGTATAATGTTATGTGTATGTTTTCAGAGATAAGCATTTTTAGAATAACTAATTACTATTCTCTTCCCTAGGAAACACCACCTTTTCCTACCTCTCAGCATTTTTTATTTGCCTATAGTTTTTTGCAGGGTTGAGTTCTCAAGGGCTCTTCCCTGTACACTTTGCATGTCCATTGATTTAGTCCTTGTTCTGCTCATGTTTGAGAAATCATGTCAGTGAGACTTCGTGGGTGTAGGTTCTGACGTTCCAGAGAGGCACACTCTCAAAGCAAACGTCCTGAGCCTCTGCTCTCACACTCTTCCCACCTGCTCTCTCTTTGTTAATGATCCTTGAGTTCTGATATGTGCGAGTGTTGTACTGTATATGTAGAAGATGGACTGGACTCCATGACTGCATTTTGATGGGTTGTGGTTTCTGTGATGCTCTCCATCTAAGGCAAAGAGAAGTTTCCTTGATGAGAGGTGAGAACTACACTTATTAAGTGTAGTTAGAGATTGTGCTGGTTTAATGAAGTGGTAAATTCTTCTCCAAGATCTATGACTCCACTATCTTTGCATGGGTAACTAAGTTTCCAAGTCTAGGCATGTGTTCCCTATAGTAAGTGCAACTAGAGAGCAGTTGCTTCCATCAAACTGTGTGTAGGGGGCATGTGTGTATGTGTGTGTGAGGGTGTGTGTGTGTGTGTGTGTGTGTGTGTGTGTGTGTGTGTGTATCAAAACTGAATTCTCAATATTACTGGGCTGTGTTGTTAATTGTTGTGGTTCCTAGGTGTCACAGTTGGTTAGGACTTCTGGACACCTCATTCCTTTGGAAGCTTGAATGGAACCTTCTGGCACCATGAAAGCAAGTGGGACTTGATTTTTTTTAGGATAACAGTATCAACTGAAAGAGTTGCCATGTGTTAACCATCTATAAAATATTCTATAAAAGGTTATGATGCAACAGTTTTGATGTGAACAATCTCAGCACATGGCCATTGTTGAGAACAAGCAAAAGAAACTTATTGTAAATACTGCCATTTTGTTTTCAGACTCCATTTAATCATGGGGAGACACATTAAATCTAGGTCCCAGGTCATAGGGGAATTTGGGAACTTCCCAATAACTGAACAGATTACTTTGTAAGGAGGCAGTTGTCTGAGTCCAGATATCTCAAGGAGACCTTCTCCATCTTGCTGGCAGGGTCAAACAAGGTCAAAAAGTATGTTGGAAGTAAGTGGACCGAACAACACGACATCCTCAATAACAACTTTGACAGTGTGTTGGAGCCCTGTTATTTCCTGATATGTTAATTATTTTAATAGGAAACTAGTAAATTATATACTTATATATACATATACATGATTACATTATATAAATATATATATATTACATATATATTCTTACATTAACAACTTGCTCTGCTATGAAATCCAGTGGGCTTCTTAAAAGCAGTTCAATTATGATGTATACAGATCTACCAATTTATATAGGAATTTTATTTTTTATTTTACATTTAGAAAGTATATTGTGAAGAGCCCAGCCAATATTATGTTTTCTAAAAATGCTTTAAT
This sequence comes from Lophiomys imhausi, assembly GCA_907164525.1. NCBI lineage: Eukaryota > Metazoa > Chordata > Mammalia > Rodentia > Muridae > Lophiomys > Lophiomys imhausi. The sequence goes on from CAJQZJ010032342.1 coordinate 4,057,334, forward strand.
CAAAGAATTACGTGAAATTATTTGTGACCATTGTCTTCCTATCCCTGAAATCCAAGTATTAATATGCAATAATTTCATAACAAAAACAATTTATGTTAATAAGACAGATTAAAGTAGCATTTATTAAAAAATATTTTTTATGTGGAGTAGTACTTTTCTTTGTTCTTTGTTCTTTTTGTTCTTGGTGTGTAATGAATATCTAATCATATTATACCTGCATTGATTTTCTCATTTTCAAAATTATAATACAAAGTTTAAAATATTAAAATAGTTATGGCAATCCTTGTATTAAACATTAGCTAAAATTAACTTGCATGTAGATAAATTTAATAAAATATATCACAGTACCAATTTTTTTCTCATTGTGAAATTACAGAATAAGCTGACTCATGTTACTAAAACAATAAAAGAATTTTAAATGTTACATAAGTATTCTAATCAATACTGAACAATTTTGAAATCTCTTAAAACATTCTCATTTGTTATAATTTAAGATTCTTAATGAGGTAGTAATAACCACTCTTGTTTTATCCACAAATGCAACTAAGAACAATTCAGAGATTGCTATTTTCCAGCTATTTAAAGACATTATTTGCAAAAAGATGCAAATATTAGCCTTACATCTAAGGGAAGAAGCATATTGTCTCTTCCTGATATACATTTAAATGACACAGGTTCATTCATTGTACAGACTAATAAGATGCAGGCCATGAAGCATGTTGAAGCCCTTTACAAATTTAACTGATGTTCAGAATCTTCTGAGTATTGGGGCTGGGAATGTAGCTCATTCAGTAGAGTGCTGGACTAGCATTTTGAGAGACTCAGGTTCCATCTTCTGCAGTGTGTAATTTGGACAGGGAAGGATAATACTATACTCAGAATTTGGAGGAAGGACGGTCAGTAACTCTAAGTCATTCTGGAATATAGAGATTTATGTCAGCCTGGGACAAGTGACACTGTGTCCCAAAAATAATTAATCATACATTTTTGACTTATGAAAATCTTGTGCAATTTAGAACCACACATTCATGTACAAGTTTCCCTATTGCCTATGAGCCTAACTTAGTCATGACTCTGTTTATATTGACAGTGCTAATTTCAAAGTCATTTGTAGATCTCTTCGAGGTCTGTAGGAATTTATTTCTAGATCTCAAGCTCTGTAGTAATTTATTTCTAGATCTCAAGTTCTGTAGTAACTTATTTCTAGATCTCAAGTTCTGTAGTAATTTATTTCTAGATCTCAAGGGCTGTAGTAATTAATCTACTTAGAAACCTTTAGTTGGGTGAAAAAAATGACTCTACTGAAGAACATACTGTGAAAAAAGTAATGGCAAAAATAGAACTTTCCTTAACTTTATATCTAATTCTACAATAATATTTTGATGCCAAATTGAAGTTGAATGGAAGGTTGCAAGAGAGAGAATTCCTATGAGATCTAAACTTCTGTGTAAAGCACCCTACTTTCCTTCATTTTTCTAACTCAAATGTTAAATGGATTTTGTTCTGTTCTTTTTACATTTAAAACTGTTATTGATTACATAAGTCTTGTTTATACATTTTGTTTCACTTTCAGCTGTAAAAGTTACTAGATGCAAGCAAAATTACGTATAAAAATAAGAACAATATTGCCCATATAGTACGGGATAGCTATACTACAACCAGTGCAACAAAGGGAACAAGAACATAGACTTTGCTTCTTGTCAACGAGACACTTTGCCCTAGTGGTGCTGCCTTGTAGGCCCCCAATGTATGAAGAGGTTCTTGGTCCTCATATGACTGCTGAATTGGGGTGGGGGACTGTTATGTAGGGACACTCCACTCCAGAGGAGTGGAATGGAAGGGATGGGGGTAGAGGGTGGGAGGGCGGGACTGGGAGGGGTGGAAAGAAGGCACTGTGATGGAGATGTAACCTGAAGTAATAAATAAACATTAAAAAAATAAGAACAATAGATAGTAAGTAGTAACTTTGGCTGAGGAACAGTGCTTCAGGTTTCAGTGACAATAAAATTGTCCTTCTTTGTCAACAGAGGTGAGTATTAACAATCATTTGTTCTGATTTTTCTCTACTATGTCAATGTAGTTGTGAAATTTAGGCATGATAATAAGGAACACAGTGTCATTGCTAAAAATTTGTTCAAAACTTCTCTATATGACTAAAACACAAAATCTCATAGTTTCCTCACACCTTAAAATGTGACCTTTGTGGTCAGATGATCGATTGGGCAATCCAGGATTCTGAAGAGTGTGTGTCCTAAGGAAAAACATGGCTCACTCTGGAATTCTGGGAGCTCATCTGTGCAGTATGTCATGGATAATAGCTGAATTTTACACAGGGGATGCTTTAAATTAAACCCAAAACCTGTGATAGAAAAAACAGAACTACAGCCAGAAAATAATACTGGTAAAATCCCCAAGTGAGTTAACATCTAAAACTCAATCATCAGCCAGGTGCCTAATCACAAGATTTTAAGAAGGAAATATTATGTTTTATTTTTTATTTAAATCAATTTATTTAATTAAAAACAACTAAAATTGACATTAGAATTGTACATAAAAATAAGATAAAATGGTTTCAATACAGGTATACTTCTACACTGTTTATATGTAGTACATGAAAACTAATATTTGATGTGAAAATGTTATATAAAAACGAGGTAAGGTGGCTTTATTACCTGTTTACTTAATAATGTCTTTATCAGATTAAGTGTATCCAACTCCTCAAACATTTATCATTTTTTCATGGCAAAGCATTCTAGTACCTTCCTTCTAATGTTTTGAGAGTAGTCAACTTCCTGTCCAATGACCTCTATCTATAATTTATAAATTTTACTCATTCTAGCTTTTTTTTCCTCTATCACCTTCTTTTTATTTCCTATTGTAAAACATTTTTCTATTTGAAGTTTCATAAGATTTTTTTTAGACTCCACTGGAGTCAGGCCATGTAATAGTTGTATTTTGGTGCCTGGCTAATTTCAGTCAATGCACTTGTCTTAAATTCCATTCTGAAATGTTACATTTCTTATTGAGAATGTATTATTCCACTGCATACATGTAGGAATTTTTTTAAATCTTAGAGTGTTTGTAGAAACCTAGGCTATTGTGAATAGCATTAATATGAGAGTGAAAATGTAGTTTTTACATACTGATTTAATTTCCTTTGGGTGTATATCATGTAGTGGTTTGGGGTATTGTTTAGTAGTTCCATTTTAAATTCTTGCAAGAGATTCTACGAACTGCTTTACAGACATTGATTATGATCTTTGCAAGATCCAAACTTACCTAAGATAAACATTTAGGCATGTCTGTGGAGGAGGTTCTGGACTGCTAATTAAACACACAACACAAAAGTGAGTTGCATCACTCTGTGCGCTGAAGTTCCAGACCAAATAAAGGAAGATGTGAACTGAGTTCCAGTGTTTAACATTCCCTGCGTTCTGACTGCGGACACAATGAAAGCAGATGCTTCAAGCTCCTGCCTACAAGACATGGCCATCAATGAAAACTGAAGTTTCAAACTGTGAGCAAAAATAAACCTTTCCTACTCCAGTGTGAGGTGCCCCCAAATCTCAGCCCCCCTCTGTTCATCAGTCATATGAGGACTAAGAGCTTCATGTTGCACTGGGGGCCTACATGGCAGCTCCACTAAGGCAAAGTGTTCCATTAACAGGTATCAAAGTCAATATTCCTGTTCCTTTTGGTTTGTTGGTTGTAGGATAGTTATCCTCTATTTTATGGCTAAAATCCATTTATGAGTGAATATATGGCATGTGCATCTTGGTAGAATAGATAGGAGAGGGGGTAGAGGGTGGGAGGGTGGAGGGAGGGGGCTATGATGGAGGTGTAACTTGAGGTAATAAGTAAACGTAATTTAAAAAAAAGAAGCAATGACTGGCTATATGAGATATTTGGAGAGAAGATGGACTAAGTCGAATAAATGTTTGTAGGAAATGGAGAGGTTTGTGGGCTCTTTTGAGAATGTATCCATCACAAGCATCTTACTAGAAGTTAACTTGTTTGTTTATTATCATTGTTTCTGTTTTCCCACCTTTGTAAGTACTATGAAGGGGAAAACATGTTTCTCTAACATTCTACAACTGACCTGCACTGCAAAGATGAGGAATTTTCAAACTCATGAATACGTTAAATGTACTCTGTGCTTCATTCACACAATAAACACTGACTGAACTCTCTGTGTAATAAACAAACAAACAAACACACATTACTTTTCTTTCTCTGTTTCTTTCTTCCAAGACAGGGTTTCTCTGTGTAGTCCTGAACATTTCTTCGTTGTCTTTCTCAGACATTAGTCACAGCCATCTGCAAAGTAACTAATACAGTTACTCTGATTCGCATTCTCACAAACAGCAGGCAAAAGTTCCTTCCCTATCATGTCTGTTAAGTAGTTTTTAAACTTTTCTCCTTGGGCCACAGCTTTTATCATTAGAAAGATGTGATTTCTCATTGTGCTTTTATTTGCATTCTCTGTAGATTATTGATATTTTCTGTGTTTCCTGTACTTCTTGGCAAAATTGAGAAATGCCAAGCTAAACTATTGCACTTTTTGTCAAGAATATTATTTGAATTTTTATCTATTGTGATTGTGACATTCTTTATATATTCTGAATGCAAACCTTTTGAAAAACTTGCAGGTGGAAATGTTTTCTCCCGTCCTTTAGCCTTCTCTTTACTTTGTCAGTTTCCGACTTTGCTGTGTGAAAGGTTTTTACCTGGATGTGTCTCCATTTTGGTTATTGCCGATTCATTGCTTATGCTTTGGAATCTCATCCAAAATAAATATATAAATAAATACGCATTTTTCTGCAGTGTCCTGGTACATAGTGTTTGTAATAATTTTGAAGACATATTTCTTCCTTTGTTCTTTCTGCTCAAGATTATTTCAATGCCATTTCTGTGGTGTTGAAAAAAATGTAGAATGTTATAATTGTTTGTGTTAAAAATGGAATTATTTATTAAATAACATTTCATATAATTTAAGACTATTTCTTCATGGAATTGGGCAACAATTACAGGAAAAGGGAGGTTTGTGGGTTTCAGAATGTTGGTATGAGGCAAGCATTAGTCAACATTAGTCAAGTTAGGAATACAAATGTGTATGTCATTATTGGAGCCACGACAGTTCAAAAATAAGCATTGAAAAAAAGAAAAAACAGAGTATGAGGAAAAGAGACATTTGGGGGCTTGAGTATTTATATTCCAGTTGTCTGGAGGAAAGTATGGTGTGAAAAACATTTACTAATTTGGGACATGTTCTTAAAGCAATGAGTCATTTCACTAAGATAATGTTCTTACCTAACACAGCATTTCTGCATTCCAGGAATAGTCTTATATTCTCCAAGTATATGATGTCATTCGATGACAAGGGCCTTGGAAACAAGTACTATTGTCACATTGTCACACTACCATCAAGATTAGAACACCGGAGAACTTTATGCATGAAGTAAATTATTCTAGTCATAGTTGCATAGATGGAACAGGCATTGAACCATGGACACGTTGAGTCTCAGACACAATGAAGCAATACAGAAAGCTTTGGAATTCTAATTGAAGTTGATCAAAATTGAGAAAGAAGAAGCAAAAAAAAGAAAGCTCTCTGGACTCCTTTCATTTTTGGTGTTAAGTCTCCCCAAAATAGTTATCTCACATACAGCCTTTCAATGCAGCTCATAAGACGCTGATGAGAAAGGTGTCTTGCCGTGTCACTGAGGTAAATGGGTGATGGCAGACATGCTAAGAAGAACCTAAATGAACAGGCTTGGCTAAGCTCCCACTTTATTATCATTAGATACGACCCTGTTGGTCAATCATCCTTTGCTCTTTATATAACCCGAATCAAAAAAGTTCACATGGCCCTCTTCAGGTCTTTATTTCTAAAGTTAAACAGATGTTATATTTTGTACTTGTTAATGTATCCTCTGTTGTGGAGGTATTAAGTTGTCCCTTTAATTGGAAACATAAAATATATTGCAGCTTTACCCCACCACAGACTTAAGGAACTTGCAATACTACCAACTCATAAAATTAGGGTCATTTAAATATGAAAGGATGATTCATGATGAGAGAATCAACAGAACATCTTTAAATAGTTGTCACATAGCTCTTGAGAGGAGTCAACCCAGGCAAGAAGAATAAAAGAGAAGATTATATAGGCCATTTATGTGGCAAGTTATGACTCAGGAAACTTAATATGACTGAAATGTACTACATAGAAAGGATTAGATATCTAGGTAATTAGATTTTTCAAATATAAATATCCCCTGAAATTATCTGGATTAAATGATGGATGAAGGAACAGGAAATAAAAAGATATTCTTATGGTCTGATGGTTTTATTTATTTTTTACTATTTAATTATATGTCAGTTCTAGGCAACATGGGAAATTCAAAAAACACAAAGTGTTGAAATCAAACTTTTTAAATTTTTAAAAATTTATTTATTAATAAACTGTAACACTTATAAACAAGTATAAACACTTAACTATTAATAATACAAATGCCTACAACCCCTAAGACCTAACCACTAGACCTATTGATAACTATTACAACTATTTTCATAACCTTTTAGAAGGATACAGTCTCTGGGGCAGGTCCTCAGTTGTGAGGAACACAGTCTCTGGGGTAGACCCTTTAATGCACTTAGCAGTCTTTCTTCTGGAATATCTCAGATGTAGATTCATCAGGGTAAATTGGCTATGGCGGTTTCACCTTAAATAAGGCTTGAGGCTTTCTTCTCTCTGGGAGATCTCAGCTGTCTGTAGGCCAACTTATTTCCTTTGTATCAGCAACTGTGCTGCTTTGTCTCAGTCTTTAAATCTGGCCACAGTTTTCATTCAGGCCAGTGTTTGGACAGGTCAAACCTCTCTAGGCAAAAGCTGAGCCACAGGGTTTAGTCCTTGGCCTTTTGCTGTCTTGCTGAGGCTTTCTCTGCTCACCAGCTTCTTCCTGCCTTAGGGAGATCTGGCCATCATTCCACCAGCACTTTCTCCAATGTATCAGAGGATACAAACTACTTGTTGTTATTTTTAGCGTGGGGACTCGTTAGCATCGGAGCTCTCTAACATGCAGCTCTCTAGCATGCAGCCCCTTTAGCTCCATCCACTTGTCCTTAAATAGTATCTCTCCTTGTTCCACCTGCTTCAGCTTAATTTGGGATCTTCCCACTTAGCAACTGAAAACAATGTCAGGTCATAAAGTCTTTCCTTGTTTCACCTGGCTTCATCCTTGTTTTTAGTCCATTAGCTGATAAGCTAATTGCCCACAGCCAAGTTGATCTTCATGCCCAGGATTAAAAGACTGTATCAGAAACCTAGATGTTTACTAAATCTAATTTATAATAATCTAACTCCCTATAAAGTTTAATGATTTTGTTCACGTAATATATAGCCTACAATAGTAGAGAAAACATGTATAGAAGTCAGACTGTGAACATTACTGATGAATGGGATATCTAATAATCAAAGTTTTCAGGACAGGCAGACTGACATCCCTTCTAAATATTGAAGTGCTGTGTGGAATTAATGAGATAATGAGCATATCTAACAAAATTTTATCTGATTCTTTCTTTAAAAGTGTTTTCTCATTTTGGCAGAGGTAGAGATAGATTTTCTCAGTGCTCTCCTAGAAGATACCAATTGATGATGAATGCTCAGATCTATATCATATTGTAGTTTGGTTTTGAGACAAAAAAAAATTTGTAGGCATTTAATATTTAAATTTTAGGGGTATTAAGTATCATGCAATTTTTAGTAAAATTCATAGAACACAAGCATACTATTTAATTGTTTCTAAGTATGCATTTGAGTGGCACTAGTACATTTTAAATAATTTTACAACTATTACTACAAACCACCTGAAACATCTCCTCTCCAACTCTCATCTCATGTTACAGAGGTTTTAGTTTGCTTTGTTTGTTTATTTGCAGTTCATCATTAATTGATGTATAAACTAAACTTTATGCTAGCTTTACTACACCAGCAAGAAACTGGCTTACAAATTTAAAGTTATCAAATGTATAGACTATTTACTTTTGTTTTAGACCATGCCATACAGTTATGTAATTTGTTGATTATATTCACCCCTATTACCATGTTATATTTTTGTGTTGCTTATATGCCCTTTCCAAGTGTTTCCCCAGTGGCAGTACCATTGAATAAATGGCTCCCCACTTGATAGCAACCATTCAAGTTGATGGTTCTTCAGGAAGTGGTGGGACCTCCCAGGTAACTCCTCTATGGTGAATTTTGAAGGGCTTGGTCTTCTATGGGTATCCAGTTCTGTGTGCTGATGATGGAAATAGTAAAGCATATCTGGGTAACAGTGTTTCATAGCATTCCTTTTCACCTTCTCTCTATTACGTTCTTTTTACTCTCTCTTCTGTGATCTCATATGGACCTTTTTTTGAGTGATATGGGAGTTTTGTTTAGAAATGAGTGTCCACAGTCATTCATTCTCAGCACTTTTAATAGATATAAGTTTTTAAATGTAAAAAATGCCACTCTGAAAAGTAAAACTTTTCTGCCCCAGGCTTAACATGGCACTAATCTCTGGGTATAAAAATAAATATTTAAAATTTACCTTGACAACATATCCATTGGGAAGCAAACTATTGTTTGTTCCCCCTTTTTGACAGATAACCTCTGTAGCCATAGACAGTTGGCCAAGTTGATAGTTCCAGATATATATTTACTTCCAGGGTTAGGCTGAGTTTCCAACACATTGACAAAGACACAGGTTGTAACAGTGTGACTGTACCACTATTGACCAGTGAGCATATGATGCCTTGTAGTTTCATACTGTAGAGAGCCTGAACTATAGATGTGTGAAAGCCTTCATAATTTTCTTCCCTCAGCAGCCTGGATATAAACTTCTGGCACTATGAAAACTAACCAACACAGAGAGAAAGACAGACAGACCAGATAGAAAGGGGGAAAGATGGGGGGGGGATTTGTTCCATGGACTTTCTTTAGGTTCTATAACAAAAGTTTATGATGTCTTTAGTTTTTATTGTTCTCTATGTTCCTTTAGGCTGAAGCAATTCACACAAATGCTCTATGATTTTATGTCTTTGATTGTGTGAATGATTCATGAACATATTTATTTTGAATGTCCTTTCTCTTGAATTTTCTGTTTAGGTTGGAGCTAGGATTTTATAAAGAGGAGACTGCCTTTTCATCATATCAAATCAAGACAACATGCTCTTAACAGATCTATAAATGATTTTTCTTGTTTATTTTGTTGTTATTTTGTTTTGTTTTCCTTGAGTTTTGATGGCGATGACATTTTTTTCTATTGTAAAGTTACTCACCCACAAATGTATCACATACATATGTATAATCTATAATCTATCATGGAAGCATGGAAGGATTTTTTTTAAGAGTTACTCTTGGAGAATCATTACTGATATTATACATGCATAGTGCAGTATAATTTTCAGGTAAGAAATAAGGAGCTACCCTCAGCCGGTAGACTACTATATCTAGAAAATAGTTTTGTAATTATTCTATATTGGAGGTTTGTCTCTGTTCCTCTTTTTTTCCAGGAATTTATTTAAATTAGCATGTGCATATTCCTGTTTTTATGGGGCTTATTAACTATGTCATTTTTCCCTATAGTTACCATCTTTGTTTTTCATTTTTCTTTTTTGGAATTTCAGTTGATAATAGTTTCTACATTGGCTTGTCTAGCAAAACATTTCTTAATATATATTTAAAATCTTTTCTTACTTTAATCAATGTGTGTGTTGTGTGTGTCTGTGGTGTGTATGCACATATGTTGTGTGTGTGTGTGTGCAGTGTTTATTGTTGTTTGTGTGTGTGTGTGTGTGTGTGTGTGTGTGTGTGTGTGGTATGTGCTTATCCACACATCACTGAAGATGAGTGCAGTTTCTCATCGAGGCTTGGTGTGTCAGATACTCCCAGAGATAAGTTCACAGGCAATTGTTAACCATCCTATGTTTGTCCTAGAAACCAAACTTGGATTCTCTGCAAGAACAGTGCATTTTCTTAACTTCTGAGCCATCTCTCCAGTCTTCTTTACAATTTTGATGGATACTTTCTAAAAAAATATTACATAGAATTCTTATAATAATCTATATTTTACTGCAGTATTTTCTTTCTTCCTTAGTTTCTGATTAGAAGTCCTCATTTTTGGTAGATAGATAGTTTTCCTACCCACTGGCTTCATTCAAGAGTTTTCTTTGTTTTAAGTTTTTCTTTTCTTTTCCATTGTATACTTGTGTGGTTTTTTGTTTTGTTTTGTTTGTCTTTTATTTCCATTGCCACTAAGTCTACATTTCTCAATGAGCTTACAGCTACATGATTAAGTCTACTGTTTTGTGTCTGTCATTGCTTTAGTAAACTTATATTTCAATTTTTTCTGATTTGTTCATTTTCATTTATTCTTCTAATTTTCTACTTTTGACATTCATACATTAAAATTTTCAATTTCAGATATTGAGAATAACCCAAAGAATTTCTCCACTATTTAAGAAAAAATTTCTTTTTCTCCCTGTATGTCAAAAGAAAATATAGTATTTTATTGATATATTAAACATTAAATGTTGAGGGAAATGTGTAACTTTGTCTTATTCATAATATTTAATTATGATCTGATGGGAGAGGGCCCAGGGATTTGTGGGTGGTTCCATCCCTGAGCTGGTGGGTCCTGGGTTCTATAAGGAAGCAGGCTGAGCAAGCCATGGGGAACAAGCCAGTAAGAAGCACCCCTCCACAGCCTCTGCATCAGCTCCCGCCTCCAGTTTCCTGCCCTGTTTAACTTCCTGTCCTGACTTCCTTCAATGATGAATAGCATTATGGAAGGGTAAGCAGAATAAACCATTTTCTTCAACAACTTGCTTTTTGGTTATGTGTTTCTTAGCAACAATAGAAACCCTAACAAATACACTTAACATGAACTTCTGGCCTCTACTTGTATGAATATTGATATGAACTATATATATATATACATCTCCAATAATAAATGAAGATAATTAACAGGATTACTAACTCTTAAGTTATGGAGAATTTCTGTGCTGTAATGTAAGAAGGGAATATAGGACAGCAGTCTGTCTGCAGTTGAAGCAAGGAGTTTTTACATGTCAAGAGATAGGCTTGCCACTAATTCAACCATCTCACATTGGAGATTCTTCAATGCTTTTCTTCTACTTGGAGTAGAATAGGGGGTGCTGTCAGGAGCTGATATGTCACGATATCAAAAAAAAATCTTAATTTAAGACCACATCTTTGAATGCCATATTCTGCAGATCTCTTGGGGTTTTTGAAGATGCCCTATCTATCTCTTGTATTTAGATAAGCAAATGTTGCTTGTCTCTTAACAACTTGATTAGTGAGTAGCTTAGAGAATATCTGTGATAGACTGTCTTAGTAGCTAACAAGGTGACATGCATGCATGACTAGGAGTTTGTTTTTCTTAACTATCCTAAACAGTTTAAGACAGTTGGTATCAAGAGGCCAGAACTTCACATTTCATTGTTAAGTATCTCTAAGTACGATACCATTAGGAAGCGTTACCTTAAATTTTGTATCAATATACAAAGATCTTTTCAAATGTGGCTAAATATACTCTTAATTTTGTATCAATATATAAAGATCAATGCCTATGCGGCCCAATACAATCTTAATATTGCATCCATATACAAGGGTCAATACCATTGTGGCCAACTATAATCTTAGTTTTGTATCAATATACAAATATCAATACTGACGTAGACCAATACAATCTTATTTTTGCACAATAAACAATGGTCAATACCACTTTAGAAAAATATACTATTAATTTTGTATCAATATACAAGGGTATAAGGGCATATTCAATAATGTGACCTTTCTTCTTGATCCTTCCTGTGCTGTGTCTCAATTTTTCTCTCGTCCGTGCATTCCTACATAGGAGATAAAGAAGGATACAGAAAAGGGAAAGAAGGAATACCCTGGGTCTAACCTCCAAAACCCATTAAACAGGACCATTTAACAACTTGTAATCTCTTCCCCTAAATAACAGTGTTTTCAGTTGTCCTTCAAATAACCGAAAAAAAGGGGGGGCGGAGAAACACCCTACCCACCCTCTGGGTATGGGACGTCGCTCTCTCTTAAAATGACTTCCTGCTGATTTGGGTCGTAGTAAACCTGTTTGGGGCCCAAACCAAAATGGAAAAATGGTTAAAAATGTTTATACAATCCTTTTATATTCAGTCCTTCTGTTCTCAGCTGTTTAGATGACCTAAGGAGTTTGCAGGGAAGTCGACAGCCTAGCTGTGCCAAGACAGGGTAGGTTAGTCCTTCACAATCCCTGCTCTACAATAAATGTCTGTAAGAGAAACAGGACCAAAAGGCTGAAGACTGATGCTGGAATGTATGGAGAGAAAATGGGAACTGTCCAGGTAGTCACTGGTTTGTCATTTCTTAGTATTGGAAGCTGCAGGCCCTGCACTTCCTATACAATCAGATATATTTATCCTTCCCAGCTCTCTGAGGTGGTTGAAGAATAGACAGCTTGAGTCTCATAGCTAAATTTTGAGTTGTTTAGGAATCAAGAGGGTGTTCTAGATCTAAGAAGATGGTTATAATAGTGATGCAAGTTAGTATGAAAACTAAGTCAGTTATAGAACTTTAAACTCATAGAGATGGTTAGAAGGTAGAAGGTTAAAGTCAGGGGCCAAATATATATGAACTGGACATTGGGAAGGTATACCGGGCCATTTAACTCTCATAAATGTGGCATATTTAATTCTGCTGTTTTGTATAGAATTTACTGTTATAAGAGAAAGAACCATTTGTTGGAATGAAAAGAGAAGCTGTTGGGGGGGGGGAAGAGGGTGGAAGGGTGGGACAGGAAGAGGGAATAGGGAAGGGTTTGCGACTGAGATGTAACTTGAAAAAAAAACAAAGTACTTATTAAAAAAAAAAGAAGGGAATATAGGAAGCAAATCAGATATTGAAAAGTAGGCAACTGAGACACGGGGCTTTGAGAAATATAACTCGATCTGACCTAGAAGCCTTTTAAATAATTATGCTTGTATACAAAGTTAAATGTAGCTCTCAAACCTCATAAAAGGATATTCTTTGTGCAGCAGGCAGATCATTGTCGAAAGCCAGTGGTCAAATGCTGTCTGATGCTCATTTCAAATTAATGTATATATACAACATGAAACTTACAATGGAAAGCTTAGTAATCATTGTTGAAGAGGTGAAAAGACTGTGAGCAAAAAAATGATCAGAACATCTGCTGTAAGATATTTTGTTTTGAAGAAAAAGAAGAAGAGGGGGAGGAGGAGGATACCGGTAGAGGGGGTGTTAAATCTGGGAAGATATAGGGGAAGGAATCCGTGGCTAATATGGTCAACCTATGTTATATAAATATCAAAAGTGTTAGTAAAAATATAATTTAAAAAAATCAGCCAAGCCAATGATCTGTATTTGTTAAAGAACTAATTTTTTTGGTAAGAAGTTAAAGAATGAAATAATATAGAAATCTATTTTTCTACAATGAAAGCTAGTTTTCAAAGAATAAGGTCACTGGTCAATAGAACATGTTTTACTATTTAAATAAAATGTTGAAAAATGTAGTTAACTGATATCCTGATTTAAAAAAAAATCTTGAAACAATTGTCACCCTTCACTCAGCATGATATTATTGTTAAGTGACCTCAAGATGTATTTTTAACTCTGGTTATGAGGTTTAGAAAAGTTCAGATATCCTAGAATATCAGAGATTAGTTTTTTATCATAATGCATTTGCCACAGGCAACAAATGAAATAATTCAGAGTTCTCAGCCCTTAGTGATACATGTATATCACAATCCCTGTCCCAAAAGCTGAGGAATCTTTGCTGAAGAGGGTACAGAAAGATTTTAGGCTTCAGAGGCTATGAATGACAATGAAACAGTAATTTTTTGGATTCAGCAGGACAGTTCCACATATGAATCCATGTTAGCTGTGAGAAAGTGTGTAAGAGTCATGCAAACTTAAGCCAGACAAAAATTCCAGCATGGATATTGTGAGTAAGAAATCCCACAACTATATTAGAAACCTTTGATAAATGACATTTTCTGGGAAAGGGAGAAACTTCTTAAAGGGTGTGTGGTTTGGTCATGATGGAGTAGAAGGTCACACGTCAAAAAGTGACATTATCCAGGCATGCTGGCATACACTTTTAAACCATGTGGTGTTTAAAATGTGGATGATGCCAGTAGGCTCATATATTTTACTGCTTAATCACAAGGGAGTGGAACTCTGAGTAGCTTCATTAGAGTAGTGTGGCCTTTTAGAGGAAATGCGTCATTGCAGGTGGCTTTTACGGTTCAAAAATCCCCCACAGCATGCCCAGTGAAGTCTCCTCTATCTGTCTCCTGTGCGTAACGATATAAAACTCTCAACTACTTCTCCAGCACCATGCTTGTCTGCTTCCCACCAAAATGGTTATGAAACTGTTAGCATGCCCCCAAGTATATATTTCCTTTTATAAGAGTTGGCTTGGTCATGGTGTCTTTCTACAGCAAGAGAACACAAATTAAGACAGAAGTTGGTACCAGGAGTAGGGTATTGCTATGAAAAGTCCGACCATTTTGTTTGTTGAAGGAATGTGGAACACTTAGGGACTTTGACCTAGAAAAACAGATGTACACTTTAAGAGGGGCATAACGGGACATGCTAAGAGAAGAATGGGCAGCAGTGCTAATGGCAATGTGAACCTCTGTTGCTCAGTTGTGGAAGTTTCGGAGATGAAGAGTATTAGCAGCGGGAGTAGAGGCCATTCCTGTGATGTTCCTGCAAAGAATTTGGCTGCTTTTCATCCTTAACCTTCTTTTTTTCCCTGAGGCTAAACTAAAGAGTTTTGAGTGAATGACATTAGCAGAGGAGATTTTAAGAGAGCCCAATATTGACTGTGTCATATATTGGTCACTTTTATGTAGATCTACAATGAAAAGGAACAAGCAGGACAAAAAAATAATTGCAAACTGCACTTTGAGGAGACAAGGAATGGTAGGAGAAATTATGAGGAGCTAAGTCCTGTGCTTAAGGGAATAAAATGTTTAAAGAAATCTGTGATGCTAAATGGATTACATTGGAGACTCCAAGATGTTGGAGATGCCAGAGTTCTGCAAAACCTTCTAAGGAGAGCTGCTATCAGGGTATGGAATCAACCCAAGAAAAAGAACTGCGTTGCAGTCAAGAAAGCTGAAAGGAGTTAGAGATCTGAAGAGCACCTGGAAGTCAGACAAGAAGATGCAGAATTTGGAGTGTGCTCTCCTGTGTTTCAGTCTTGATTTTGTCCAGTATTTCCTCACTATGCTCCCTTTTCTCCCTTTTGAAATGTTAATATACCTTCTGTGCGAGTCTATGTTGGAAGTATGTGATCTGCTCTCTTATTTTGATATTGCACAGAGTTACAGTTAAGAGGTTGCTTGAGTCTTTGATAAGACTTTGCACTTTTAACTGTGTGAAGACTGTGATAGATTATGTGGAGGTTTTAACTTGGACTAAACGCATTTTGCATTGTGAAAATGACTACAAACCTATGGGGATCAGGGAGTGGAATGTGTTGGTTTGAATTACAAAGACCTCCATAGAATCATATATTTGAATGTTTAGTAACCAGGGAGTGGACAGTTAGAAAGGATTAGAAGTCAATTTGTTGTTGGGGTACATATCATCTTTTTGGAGGAAGTATATCACTAGGGGTGGGCTTTGAGTTTTCAAAATCTCATGCCAGAAACAAATCAACCAGTCTCACTCACTCACTCTCTCCTGCCTGCAGATTAGGATGTAAAGCTCTCAGCTACTTCTCGAGTAACATGCCTTCCTGCCAATTTGCTCCCTGTCATGATGATAACAGACTAATACTCTGAAATATAAACACACCCTCAACAAAATACTTCCTTTTATAAGAGTTGCCTTTATCATGATGTCTTCTTACAGCAATAATCACTATCTAAGACAACCCAGTGTATAGGTCAATACCAGTCTACTGGAAATTCAGGAATGGTGCCCTGGTTTTCACAAGTACATAGATAGACATATATACAGAGGCAGACACATATAGAGACACAGTGGCTAACCAGCTGGTTTGAACCCTCCAGACAGGAGCCTTGGTGACCTTGGGGATCTCCAGTGGATGAGCCCCAAATTTTCTGCCTGGTTCTCGAGACCCCAAAGACCATCCAGGAGCCAACTCTGATGTAAATACATGAGGGTTGTTTATTCAAGCTCAGAGCTTGGACTCTCAATACTCACTGACACAGCAGTTAGAGTTGAGAGCCTCTAGACCTGAAATTACAGAGTTTATACAGAGATTCAGACAAAGAAGCAAATTCATTAACATATGATTGGATGACATTTGGATAGCTAGTCATATCCATTTCTGATTGGCTCGTTATTACCGGCTAACCAGCTGCTGTCAGCTTGACCATCAGAAAGTTTGTTTAGACTTTTTGGGTGCTTTCTCAGAGTGAGCTGTCCGGTGATGATGAGGGAACACCTCTGGAATTCAAGGTCAGGTACATTTTGTTGTTGTTTTAGAACTGAAGGTCAGCTCTACATGAAACTTAATACAAAAATGAATCTTTTTTTTTTAAAGATGGATTCAGCCAGGCTCCACACCAGAACTTGGGAGACAGAAGTACAGATCTCTGTGGATTTGAGGCCATTCTGGTTTACATACTGAGTTTAATGACAGCTAGAACTACATAGTGAGACCCTGTCTCAAATCCAAAACCAAAAAACACAAAACAAAAATAAAACAAAGAGTATATGAACATAATAAACTATATTATATAGATTAAAAATACAAAGATGAGTCTGGGTAATATTGGGAAAGAAGATGAATATGATCAAAATACATTGCATGAAAGCTCATCAAAGTGAGGAAAAACAACCTAACCAATTGTAACTGTTAGATGTACTATTTTCACTAAAATACTTTTCCATACTTATACCTTAATATAGTGAAGACAACTCATTTGTTCCTCCATACTTAAACATTTGTGCATATGAATATAGAAAATCCATTTCAATACTAAGTCATGAAGTGAAGTGTATGCAGCATTGAAAGCATATTGGATTAAAGCAATTCTATCACACAGGTGTTCTGTACCAAGCAGAGGTAGATCTTTGTGATGCTGCAATATCATTTTATAATTCATTCTTAAGCAATCTATGAAATTATAAAGTAATAATAATTTAATTAAAGCATGAAAGATAGATTTGGGTGATTTAAATTATGTTTAACTCTCTCATTACTATAATTAGCCTTAGATAACAAACATGATTGGGCCCTCATAAGATTTGAGATTTAATAGACTCATTTCCATAATTGTAGCTATGCTTCTTAATTTATTATTTTTGTCTCTTAGAAACACAGTTGTTTTATTTTCATAGAATGAGGTCTTGAATTAGATATGAGAAGCAGAATTACAGTAGAATATGGGCACTGCTCTACTTTTATATCTGAAATCAAACTCGGAAGACCTCCTTCTTTATTTTAATTACTGACCCATGCATGTAATATACATTTTGCCTCTAGTATCTTTAAACAATTCAACACTATCTACATTTTGGTTTTCTGGTCATAAAAGGATGAATAAGAATCTATTCAATAGTGATGAATGTGTTATTTCCATATAGTGATTAACTGATATTAAGAAGAGTCACTCAAGAATAAGAATCTGTTCAGTTCTGGTAAGTGTGTTGTTTCCATACAGTGATTAACTGATATTAACAAGAGTCACTTCTTTAGTGGAAGGCTGGAAAATTGCACAGTTGCTGGTGGTCTCAGTGATTTTTTTCAACATGAAATACTGAGTCAGCTCACCAAGAAGGTAGAAAAGGGTCTAGGAAAAGATTAGAGACAGTGCTCCATTTAAGGAACTTACATAAGAACAGTAGGAATTTACCAAAGAAGTATGAAAGCATCTCAGTCAAAAGAATAAGTTGGGAACTCCAACAATAGATTTGTGCTGAGGAGTATGTGACATCCCTAAATATACCACAGTGGTGAATTTAGGAACAAGAATTCATATGCCCTTCTTACTTCCTAAATGTAGGTATCATATATAGTTTGAACATGATGGGGCAATTAAAAGGAATATCATATAATTGTTTTTTCCTAGCAATATTTCAATGTGCCTCACTAATATTCTAATCTTTGTAATAGCTTGGTTAATAGTAACACCAACATAAACATCTATAGAGCACTCATCTACTATGCATCAGGAAGTATTTTAATTACTTTGGTAATTAAATTTAATCTTTAAAATGATTCAAAATGGTGGCTAACGAAATACATACTGAGACAACTTTTACTCTAGCTAGGCCCTGAATGAATTACCTCACTCCAAGAATTGCTAATATATTCATCGGAAAATAATTGTCACCCTTGGTGTTATTTACTTTCCTTTCTATTTTAAGAAGTGTGTGTGTGTGTGTGTGTGTGTGTGTGTGTGTGTGTGTGTGTGTTGGAAAGTACATGTGTGTGCTCATTGCCTATTTTATTCACAATTCATCTCCAGCTCATAATAAATTATTGTCTACATAATAGATCTTTAAATGTATTTATTTGACTATTTAAGGAAATGCATTAGTTAGTGCTCAGAAGCTAAGAAGTTTTCTTTATGGGCCTTAAGGAAAATAATTTGATGATATAAATGAATCCTTGTATAATCATTTAATGTGTCTATTGTTTGAAAGTTGCTAAAAATAAAAGAATTGGGGTAATAGATAAATTTTAAAACTTTTATTTCAATAAAATAAAAAAAAGAGGGTTTTTTTTTTAGTTTATTTCTTTAGCTGAATACTTAAAAATAACTGCATGAGATTACCTGAATTGATTAATAAATATAGCACACTGGTCATTTCCTCTAGTAAAGCTCCATGGGAGCTTATTTTTGCTTGCAGGTGAAATAAGCATGTCTTAACAAAAGTTGTAGCATTCTCTGTTTTTGTCTCTAGTGGGGTGGCTCAGATCCCTAATGTCTAGGATGCCAATCAACCCATCTGAACACGGGTTTCAGCTCTGAGTGCGCCATCTTGAATGCTTCACCAACTGATTGGGTTTGTGCACACCACTATTATGCTTATACCATCCTGCTTCTCTTCTGCTATTTATTCTTGATCTGTTACACTTCCTGCAGTGGCAACAGAGCAAAGCACTTGCTTTAAAGGGCTTTGTAACTCACCTTTTTGTTCTCCGCTTCCAGGATTTCCAACTGTTTCCTAATATTTTTCCAGTAAGTATGAAAGAAAAGGCAAAACACCCAGAGGAACATGAAATAATTCAAGGTATGTACTGACAGATTTTCTAGGAAACTCTTCTGCAGGGAAATGTTTAATAGTCTTGATATTTGGGGCTTCAGATAATAGTATATAGATTTTGATGCAATGCTTAAGTTTTAAAAATATTTTATTTGTTATGTGAGACTATCATACATGTTTTGATTATATTCAGGATAACCAGAACTTATCTGGTACACACCCTCTTCTTTACCCAACGTAATACCTATTTCTCGTCTCACCTTGTACAAAACTTAAGTCCAAGTGGATCAAAGATCTTAACATAAGGCTGGACAAACTAAATCCATTAGAAAAGAAAGTGGGAAAAACCCTCGAACTCATCAGCACAGGTGACAACTTCCTGAACAGAACACCAACAGCTCAGGATCTAAGACCAACAATCAATAAATGGGACCTCATGAAACTGAAGAGCTTCTGTAAGGCAAAAGACAGTGTCATTCGAACAAAATGTCAGCCTACAGACTGGGAAAAAAAATTGACCAACCCTACATCTAACAGATGGCTAATTTCCAAAATTTACAAAGAACTCAAGAAATTAAATGCCAAGAAACCAAATAATACAATCAAAAAGTGGGGAACAGAGCTAAACAGAGAATTCACAAAGGAGGAATCCCGAATGGCTCAGAGACACTTGAAGAAATGCTCAGCATCCTTAATCATCAGAGAAATGCAACTCAAGATGACTCTGAGATTCCATCTCACACCTGTCAGAATGGCTAAGATCAAAAGCTCAAATGACAGCACATGCTGGCAAGGTTGTGGAGAAAGGGGAACCCTCCTCCATTGTTGGTGGGAGTGCAGACTTGTGCAACCACCATGGAGGTCAATCTGGAAATATCTTAGAAAACTTGGAATAGCTCTACCTGGAGACCCAGCCATACCACTGCTGGGTATACATCCAAATGATTCCTCACCGAATCACAAGGAAGTTTCCTCATCTATGTTCATAGCAGCCTTATTTGTAATAGCATAGAAACTGGAAATAAGCCAGATGTCCCTCAACTGAAGAATGTATTAAAAAAAACTGTGGTACATCTACACAATGGAATACTACTCATCTATCAGAAACAATGAAGTCATGCAATTTGCAGTCAAATGGATGGAAGTAGAGAAGCTCATCCTGAGCGAGCTAACCCTGACTCAGAAGGATACACATGGCAACTATTCACTTATAATCGGATTTTAGCCATATAGTTCAGGATAACTATACTACAACCAATGCACCAAAGGGAACATGAAGATAGGCTTTTTTCCTGTCAATGAGACACTTTGCTCTAGTGCTGTTGCCTTGTAGGTGCCCAGTGTATGAGGAGGTTTGTGGCCCTATTATGACTTCTGAACTGGGGCAGGGGACTGCTATGTAGGGACACTCCATTACAGAAGAGTAGGATCGAAGTGATAGGGGGTAGAGGGTGGGACACTAGGACTAGGAGGAGTGGGAAGAGGACACTGTGGTGGATATGTAACCTGAAGTGATAAATAAATATTTTTAAAAAAGGAAAGACAAAAAAAGAATATGTGCTGTCCAAATATCTTAGATGTGTTTTTTTTTTTCACCATAGAGAGCTTAGTTGATGTACAAGGGATTACTCTCTTAATGAAAATTGTATTCTCCTTTTCCAACAGCTAACACATGCCACTATCTCCTCAACTAGGTGGGACTCGGTGCTGATTTTCTCCCTCTATGATGAGATTTTGTTTGCCTTGGGCTCATACATATCTTGCACATGTTGTCACAACCTCTCTGAGTTCATATGTGTAGCTGCCATGCAGTTTCCTAAACATACTCTTTCCTTGTAGCCAATATCTGACTTTTATATTGTTCCCCACCACACCTTTTATGAAATGATTTCTGAGCTTCCAGAGGAAGGGATGTGGCATATATGTTCTGTTTAGGACTAAGAACTTTGCACTCTCTTATTCTGTTCAACGTGTGGAGTCATGTGTCACTGTGCTAATGGGTATATACTGTAAAAAGAAATTTCTTTGATGACAAATCATTAGGAATTGGTTTAACACTATTACCATTTAACAGAGCAATATTATTAGGTTATTTCCTAGAGCCTATGACATGCATAGCTATAGGTTCTTGTCCTGATAACAGTGCCAGGTAGGGTGTCATATTGTGTAGTAGGACTTAAATCCAGTCAGAAAGAGTAACCATACTCTCATGATTTTTACTACTGCATAAGCAGGCATGTCTTGCCAGGCTTATAGTATTCACAGATCAATGATTACCTTTCTGCTCTAATAGTCTGCATATCACCTTCCAACATGATGCAAGCTCCCCATCATAAAAGATGCTTCCAGATGAGTGCCATCTTGATTTCTCTATGGTTTATGAGTAAAGTATGTGGTATCTTCAAAAATAGGGTATTACCATCAAATTATGAAGAGTAATGAAGACCATTGGCGACAGCATATAATGTTTGGGCATCCATCAGTTGTCACTAACCAAGAATTATAAAAGAGTAACCTGTCCCTGT
This sequence comes from Lophiomys imhausi, assembly GCA_907164525.1. Classification (NCBI taxonomy): domain Eukaryota; kingdom Metazoa; phylum Chordata; class Mammalia; order Rodentia; family Muridae; genus Lophiomys; species Lophiomys imhausi. Next base: position 4,079,138 of record CAJQZJ010032342.1, read on the forward strand.
CAATGGATTTTTTATTACTTTGACTCTGTGCCATGTGGTCTAGTAGTGGTCCTGCTGTCTTGCTATAGGCTAATTCTATTTTAGACCTTTGTGTATGTGTGTGTTGGTTGATTAAGTTATGGAGTCCTTTGGATATATGCCCAAAATTTACAGAGATGGATCCTTACTCTTTGCTTAATCAAATAATTCTTGTCTCATTATATGAAGAATATACCTATAATGTATCATAAGTGTATAATGTGTACACCTTATTTTAGTTTTACACCAATTTTGTATTTCACTTTTTTGAGGAAGTAAGATATACCTGTCAAGAGTTATCTGAAATAATTAACAGAAAAGGCTTAAATAGAATATGACAAGATGACATTTGAATTTTAAATTTCATGTATGTAAGTTGGATATACTAAAATATTAAAATTTTAAGAATATACTTTTAAATTTAAAATCACACAAAGTTAGGGGTATCAAATTAATAATTCATTCTGTAGTCAAATATATTTTTAAAGTACATCCTAAATTATTTACATGACTGATAGTCATTCCAAATATTTATAAAGTAAAACTATACTAAATGAAAATCAATGCTTATGAGGCCTGAGATTAATTTTCCTTTGTATGAGAAAGATTTCTTTCTCACTCTTGCAAAATACATCTGTAAATTTAAAAAAAATGAATATAAGCATTTATTAGTAAGTACACCTATAATCTCTGAAATATGTATTCGTACCGTATAGTTATTACTTTGAAGGACATGTAACACTAATAGATACAATAGCACACATGTCAGTGTTTAGTTCAATGTAGTTTATTCTTAACTCTCTTGTCTTCCTAATAATGTCTTACATGAAAGACGTGATTTGTTTCCATTATGAAGTTGAGACACGAGGAGATCATGTCACTTGAGGACATCGGTAGGATAGATGGACATGATTTAAAGTGATGTTCAGTAGGATAGATGGACATGATTTAAAGTGATGTTTGGTAGGATGGATGGACATGATTTAAAGTGATGTTCGGTAGGATGGATGGACATGATTTAAAGTGATGCTTGCTGCTCACAGCTGTGTGCAGGTATTGTTTCTCTATGACCCAGCTGTACATAAATGATATGAACAAAATGAAAGAGATTTTGAAACTTGAATTTGGATCTTTCAGAGAGAGGAAGTCCCATGGAAACTTCATTGTCTTCATAAGCCAAACACATGTTTCTTCTAGACAAAAATACTTATTCTTGTCAGAAACTTTGAAATGAACTCGATGTAAGCCCGTAGGAGCTTGTAGAATGTGTTCTTAGAATCAATATATATTTTTATAAGAAATGTTTGCAAGAATTGTAGAATACTTTTTCTTAAAGTCAATATATGCCCTGTCTACAAACTAAAACAGAGTAAATATTCTTATTGCCTATTAGTCTTAGAAATGATTTAATATTTTCTGTGCTCTGTAATTAATATTTGTAGTACCATGTGGATGCAGTGTCTCGTATATTAAGATCACATGAACACCCCTATTCAAAAATTTTTAAACCTATATTTTAATCTATTTGTTTTAAATTTCATATTCTGATCAGGTTGGATTATTGGCATACAAATAATAGACACATTTAGATATAATACATGTCAAGTGAAACTAATTCATTAAAACAATACACCTAATTGGTATAGACTAAATGTTATTTTACACAATATTTTTAATGAGTCTGCATTCTGGCTGTACCTTTTCACATGTATGTAATTTTCCACTGTGGCATATGTTATCCCTCAGAACATCTCAGAGTTTGGCTTTTTGTATAAGGAATTATCAACATAAATTAAGAATAATTTCAATTGCTTTAAAAGGAGATAATTGATTATTTCTCGGGTTTGACTATGATCAAATTCATGAGGTATCCACTGGGATATCAGGAGGAGGGGCCACAAGTGCCCAGTCCCATGGCTGTCCCTCAAGACTTGTCTCCAGGTGGACCGCTAAGATCACTGACCAGCAGATCAATGATCCTTCACAATTCTGTCTATTTGACTGCTTTGGAATTCTTTCCACCATGGTGAACTTTGCCAAAAGCAGATTTTTAGTGCACAAACAGAATATTCCAGTGCTTGAGAGTTCCTGAACATACGTGTAGAATCTGGTCTACCTAAAGCAGGATAGTTGCTTCTGTCTTCTTCAAGGCCATGGTCACCCTTAGAACCACTGACACTTTCTCCCCATGGTTGTGTGTTCTGTAGAGAGCTGCGACGTGCCGCGTCTTAAAAATGGCGCTGGTCTCCGCCTTCCACCAGCCCGACGGTGAGCGCTCTCGGTGGTAAACAAGTCC
>CAJQZJ010032342.1:4091451-4109269 GCA_907164525.1 Lophiomys imhausi
ACGGGGTGTTGGTCCAAATCCAAGGAGAGAAAAGTCAGATCTGTGCCCGTGGACCCTAAACCATCCTTTCCTCTCCCTCGATCCTTTGCCACATAGCGATCATGTAAGCTCGGCAACATGATCAACTGAGCAATTCTATCTCCAGGAGAGATAGCTGTTATACCACGGGGGGAGGCTACCATGATCTTAACCACTCCTGTATAATCTGGATCTATAACTCCAGGATGGACAATAAGTCCTCTCAAGGCTGATGATGACCTCCCTAACAGTAAACCAACTGTACCAGGTTCAAGGGGTCCTTTAAAATCTGTTTCAATTAACTGGACCCCCATTTGGGGCTTTAATACGAGTCTGGTGGTGGAGCAGAGGTCCAATCCTGCTGAGCCTGCAGTGGCTCTCCGCGGTCTCTCGGATGGCGGTGGGTTGGCCACCTCTCTTGATTCTGTTCTTTGTCCTGATTCTCTACTGCCCCATATATTTGTGTGCCCTGAGGTCGTGGGCCCCGCTGTCCGTTTTTTGGACGAGCGCCACCATAACCTTGAGTTAAAGGCTGGCCATGGATGTCTATCACTGAACAGCATTCATTAGCCCAATGGTTCCCTTTTTTACATTTTTGGCATAACCCCGGCCACCTGGGGCATTGTACACTTCCTGTACTTTCTTTACTCCTTCCTCTGGGGCACTGTCTTTTAAAGTGTCCCATCTTACCACACTTAAAACAAACTCCTGAACTTCCTCCACCTTTTCTGGTCAACTGTATTACTGCGGCAGCAAGACCAGCATTAGTTAACGGCCCTCCAAGTTCTCTACACACTTTCATCCAGGCTTCTAGCCCTTTGTTCTTGTAAGGGGTGATTGCGGCTCTACACTCTTTGGTACATTGCTCATAGACCAACTGTTTTATTAGTGGCAAGGCAGCATTCGGGTCACCAAAAATCTTCCCTGCTGCTTCCACCATTCATGCCACAAAGTCTGAAAAGGGCTCCATGGGGCCCTGTAGAATCTTAGTTAAGTTCCCACTCACCTCCCCTTTATTAGGAAGAGATCTCCAAGCCTTGATAGCTATCTTGTTTATTTGCTCATAAACCTGAATAGGATATCCTATCTGCTGGTTGGCAAATCTCCCCTGCCGGAGCAGCATATCTCTATCCCAGGCTGGATTTCCATCTCTCTGATTAATGGCTGCTTGCTCAGTGGCATACTCAATCAAGAAAGCTTTCCAGTCTAAGTATTGCCCTGGACTTAAGCAGGCGCGGGCCAGGCCACTCCAATCACTCGGAATCATACAATGTCTGCTTAATGCTTCCACTTGAGCCATTGTAAAAGAAGCGGTAGTACCATAGGTACGGACCGACTCTGCAAGGGATTTAACTACTTTAAAATCGAGCGGTTCCTCGTACCTGTTCCCTTGTGGGTCTTGGTATACCGGATAGGCAAACTGTAATTCTGTTCTTACTTGTGTCCACATCCCCGGGCAGAAAGATCTCCCTACTTTCAAGGACTGAACAGGCTGATCTTTCTGAATGGCTTCTGGATATGGAGGGGGAGTTGAAGGCGCTGCGGCAACGGCTTTACTTACACGGACCGCCGCCAACGTGGCTGAAGGCGCTGCGGCAACGGTTTCACTTACACCGACTGCTGCCAACGTGTCTTTCTCTTTTACCTTTTTCTTTTCCCTTTTTCTAATAACAGTCCTCTCCAACTGTTCTATTAGAGAGTGTAGCTCCTCTTCAGAATCCGTGCCCTCTGAGTCCTCAAAATCTCTAAAATCTCTAAAATCTCTAAGATCGGGATAGAGAAGAACCTTCTTTTTGCTTCCCTTTTCACTGTCTGCCTGCTCAAATCTTTCGCCTTTGTTACTTTCCTTTTCACTGTCTGCCTGCTCAGATCTTTCCCCTTGCAGCAGTTCCAAAGCTGATTCTCCCTCCTTGATTGCATTACAGCATCTCTGATCTTCTAAACAACTTCTCACCTTCTTCCAAATCGGTCTTACTCCATGCTTCAGAGTACCTTGCTCCCAAGCAAAATCCAAGTCCCTGCCTAATTTGTCCCAGCAGGATACCATAAGATTCCTGGACACCGCAAACCACGGAGCCACGGAATCGCATTCATTCAAAAATCTCTCTAGGGTAGACTTCTTAATTTTCAAATTCCTAGCTAAAAGTAGCTCCTGAAGAGCCAGAAAAATTGGATGTGACTCAGACAATCCCATGATTAAAAATTTACTTTCGGTTCGCAGTTTCCCGGCAAAACTTTACCTTTTGTTCGCAATTTCCCGTGAAACTTTACCATTTGTTCACTATCTCCACGAAACTTTACCTTTTGTTCACTATCTCCGTGAAACTTTATTGTCACAATTTATCCCAGGAACTTACCAGTGCACTGCCCCTGACTGCAGGAGTTCTGAGTCTTTTCTGGGTCCCCGTACGGGCCACCACTTGTTGCGTCCCCCTCGACCAGCAAGGACGACGCAACTCGCAAAAGCTCTTCTCAAGCAGTTTATTCAGGTCCCTTGAAAACAGTCTTCCGAATGCCTGGGCAGACCCAACCCACAGGCTAAATACTATATGAACAGCCAATCAAGTAAAGCCACGTGGTGCTATCTTAGAGGCCCACGTATGCGGAAGCAAGCCAGATCACCGGTCTTAGCCAAATATGGACTTGTTTACCACCGAGAGCGCTCACCGTCGGGCTGGTGGAAGGCGGAAACCGGCGCCATCTTTAAGGCGCGGCACGTCGCAGCTCTCTACATTCCCCATTGTGTATGATGTGCTCTTACTAATATACATGACAGGGGCCCCGTGATAGCGCAATTCAAATGCTTTATGGAACAGAATGCCCATCTGTCCTTACAACCATAAAAATAGTCATTCCTGTTGTTATATGAGAAACTATTCCTAGGGATATGCAACACACACACACATTCACACACAAGCACACATACAGAGAGACAGAGAGAGAGAGAGAGAGAGAGAGAGAGGAAAGAGAGAGAAATGCTATGTTGAGAATATGGAAGGAGCATATGCAAGAGACTATTAATAAGAACAAGTTCCTACTCAACTACAGCTCTGTCTCCAAAAGCACAGGACAACATGGATGATAATTCATAGAAGATATGAATCTGTGGGGCTCCCTGTACAATTTGCAGGCATCTCAAGTTGGACAGAGTTCCCCCACCCCCAGCACTGCTTACTCTTCCTACAAAGCTGGAGAGAAGGGCCTTTCAAATGCCTTCACCCTTCTGGCTTCCCAGACAGGGGACCTACTGTTTACCTCATAAGTCTCACAAACCCTAAATTTCATGAAACCTCCCTTCTGAAAGTAGTGCTTCAATTCAGAGGGACTTGCTTTACAACTCTGATCTTTACTGGATCAAATATATCAACCATAATTTGATTGCTTTGAAGATGTTTTGTTGGCTAATACTATCATTAAAATATGTTAGGTTGACAATAATAAGATGCACATACTTCAACCTCTCTGTCCCTTATCACAATATCCCTTACATTATTTTCAAAATAATAAGCTTGGTTGTTTGGGTCTACAGTTTGATTATGCTATGTTGTGTAGCTTGAGTTACAGGCTAAAGTTGGGAAACAAAGTAATTTACTCTCCATGTAACAAAATATCTAACAAGGAATGGGGTGGGAGTTGGAAGCAGGGATCAGTGAAGGCAGAAGGTCAGGTCTTCCAGCCTGTGAAAATTAAATTAACCTCAGTCTCCCTCAATAATTGATCAATGTGTATTTTAACTTATATTTATTTATACAGTATTTATGAATATCTAAAATGGAATATTGTGGACTTTTTAAAAGTAACTCACATATAATGTACTACTCATTAGAATAAAGGCAATACAGAGAGTATAAAAACTTTTATGTAAAATAAATATTATGCAAAATAATCTAAATCAGTTTATCCATTCATATAAAAATTGAAGTAGAACCCAGATAAAGTATATGTGATATTTTAATTACTTTTTCTATCTTTCAGGTTATTAACATATTAGGATTAATTTATAATTATAGAAAATGTATGTAGAAAATATATAACATTTCATCTAAATATTAATTTACCTGAAGTTTACTCTTGTGAAAGAATACAAGTTGATACACATCTACTTCTGAAAATATTTTCCTCTTAGTAGAAAAGGCGATCTAATGGCTACTCAATACACTTTCTACATGGCACTTTTTCAAGTAAACATCAAAATCTTTTATTGTTTTCTTATTTTTAAAACTGAAGCTTAGAATTGAGTAACTTGTGATTTATGTCCTTGTCTCCAAGATATGAACATTTCTGTGTGTTAACGGCCAGGGGCTGCAAAACCGTCCCTTTGTAGTGTGGCCTTCTTCCAGGGAAGCTGTTTACTCTGAAGGCCATGTAGCTTGCTGTGGAATCTGCTCTGTGTGGTCACAGGAGGAACCATTAACTTCTTGCTTCACTCTTCTTATGGAATTGCTACTGGCCATGCAGAAACAGAATGTTTGGTGTGAAATATTAGCATAAAAGTTACAATTTTTGTTTAATGAGAGCAGACTAAGGTATCTAGACCTGGCTTTGCTACCAAAAGTAACCTCACTTTGTAATTAGTTTAGATCTGTTTTGGGACAGATTGTTGATACTTTACTTACATAGACTCAAAGATTCATGTATTAGTTTCATTTTGGCAGACAAACTCAAAATGTTTTATATTCCCCCAGATTTCCTGATTTTGTTGGAAGTTTCAGATTTTATAGAACAGAATTATGTTTAGGTTGGGATACATCAATTGTTTTGGAAATTTTTTCAAAAATCTCTTCTAGGTCTTGCAAAGTACTGTCCACTCCTGCTATGTACTACTCAATTTAATAAATGTGTGACTAAAAATATGAAAGAACTCCAAAATGTGGCAAATATTTTCACTTTGAATGAAATTTTAGAAAATAAATATAAAATGAATTGTTAATATAAGAATTCTTTATGTTTATTGACTTATTGCTATTACATGGAAAAACTTTATCTTCAGTTTTGAAAATTATTATCCAAATGATAAATTCCACTGTTACCGATCTTTTTAATATTATTAAGTATTTATTTATTTACTAACAATATTCACTTATAACAAATACCAACAATTTCTTAACTATTAACCCTGAAATTCCTACAACCCTTTTAACCTAACCACTAATCCTATTGATAATTATTTTCCTAACCTTTTAGAAGGATACAGTCTCTGGGGCAGGTCCTCAGTAATCAGGAACACAATTTCTGTAGTAGACCCTTTAAAGCACTGGACATACTTTTTCTGGAATGTCTCAGATGTAGATTGGTCAGGGTAAGTTGGCTACCCACGTCTTTTTTTTAATAATTTATTTTTTATTTCTTCAAGTTACATCTCAATCACAATCCCCTCCCTACTCCCCCCTCCATTCCCACCCTTTCACCCTACTCCCCCTCAACCCCCCATTCTCTACCCTTTTTTTTTTACTTTAAGTTATTTCTTTTTCCCCCCAACAGCTCTCCCTTTCAGTCCAACAAATGGTTCTTTCTCTTATAACTATAAATACAATACAAAACAACAGAAATAAATAGGCCACAATTATGAGAGTTATATGGCTTAGCATACATTCCTAATGTCCAGTCCATATGTATTTGGCACCTGACTTTAACATTCTACTATCTAACCATCTCCATGAGTTTAAAGTTCTATATCTAACTGAGCTTTCATACTAACTTGCATCGCAATTTTAAAAACATCTTCTTAGATCCAGAACACCCTCTTAATTCCTAAACAACTCAAAATTTAACTATGAGACTCTAGCTATCTATTCTCCAACCACAGTCTTACCTTAAATAAGGCTTAATGCTTTCTTCTCTCTGGGAAACCCCAGCCCCTTCTCATCAGCAACTCTTCCGCTCTGCCTCAGAGTCCTTAAAGCCAGCCACAGTTTCATTTAGGCCACTGTTCAGACAGGTCAAACCCCTCTAGGCAAAAGTTGAGCTACAGGGTTTAGTCCTTGGCCTTTTGGTGTCTTGCTGAGGCTTTCTTTGCTCACCAGCTTCTTTCTGCCTCAGGGAGATCTGGCCATCAACTGATGGACAGTACTTTTTTCAGCAGTACTCTGGGAGCTCTCTAGCATCAGGGGCATCTTCTTTTTGATTGGGTTCCATGCCCTGTCCTTAAATAGGAGGAACTCTATTTCAGCTTAATTTGGGCTCCGCCCACTTAGCAGCTGAAAACAATGACAGGCCAGATACTTTGTTTCTTAAGTCCATTAAGTCTTTCCTGTTTTCCCTGACTTCAACCTTGTTTTTCCACAAGCTGATAAACTAATCGCTCGCAGCCAAGTTGATTTTCATGCCCCGAACTAAGAGACTGTATCAGAAACCCTTATGTATTTTCTAAATCTAATTTAATTAACCTAACTCCCTACATTCCACAGAAAATTTTATTGATGAAAATTGTAGCAGAAAGCATTAAAGAAATCACAATAGCTTGTCCATCCATATAGCCAAACTCTTTTCTTACAGTTTGGATATTGTAAATGAAGAACTTATTCAGCCTGTAAAATCGTAAAGAAAATGCAGACTTGTCCATTAATTTCAAGTATAAAATTGTACATCATTTTTCACTTTATATCATAGCTTTAAAATTTCAATCATTGGCTTAAACAGTATTTTAGTGTTTTGTGGAAAAAATTTCTATGAGATAAGTTATATTTAAAATTGAAAGACAGCTTAACTTCTGAATTTCTTTTGTATACATGAATGTGGAGACTTTGATGAACATTCAAAAGAAGATCTTTTTTCTTTTTTTGTTTAGTGGATAAAAGTCTAAAATTTTGTATACTTCTGGTTAGATATCTTTACAACCTTTTTTAATGATACATTATAAAAGTATAATTTATTTATTTATTTATTTAATTTATTACTTCAGGTTACATCTCCATCACCGTGTCCTCTTTCCAGTCCTCCCAGTCCCTCCCTCCCATCTGCCCTCTACCCCCTAACCCTTCCATCCCACTCCTCTGGAGTGGAGTGTCCCTATATAACAGTCCCCCCCCCAATTCAGCAGTCATATGAGGGCCAAGATCCTCCTCATACACTGGGGGCCTACAAGGCAGCACCACTAGGGAAAAGTGTCTCATTGACAAGGAGAAAAAGAAAAAGTCTATGTTCATGTTCTCTTTGGTGCATTCATTTATAATCTTATCCCCTAGATTTTCTTCAGATAAAAAAGGATATTACAATAGTTAACCAGGGGACTGGGAATGTCTTTATGTTAGTAGATTGTTTGTCTAGAGGTACAAAGCCCTGGGTTGTATTACCAGCAATGTATAAACATGGGATTGTGTCATACACCACCCTATAAAAGTAGAAGCAGGAGAATCGGATGTTCAAGGTGATAGTTCTCTGTATAGCAAAGCCAAGGACAACCTGGGCTGCTTGATTTCATTAAATAAAAATAGATAAATAAAGAGAAATAGTCAATTTTAAATGCAAAATGTTTCCCATTCTGAATCCCCTCCAATCTCTGTGGTGAAGTTGAGTTACATTTGAGGATTCCAATTTGGAGTACCCAAACTTGGGCTACTAACACACTCATTGGGTAGACTACTTGATATTGAAGTAATATTTCTCACTGATATGTATTGGTGAGGAAGGAACATTTGATAGTATTTTATAGAAATAACTCAACATATCTAATATATAAATGCCTCTTGGTGATAATTTGGTTCATTAATCATATCTCATAGAATAAATAACATTAAAGAATGTCAGAATAATATATTGAAAAGTTAAAAAGATTCAAATCTGAATTTGTAATAAATAGGTGAATGTGGTATGAGTATACTAAAATAATCAATTATGAAAATATTTTTGTTTAATCCCAACTGGGAGGCTGCTTAAAACACGGGTTTAAAGTATTAAATGTTTCATGAGCTAGCAGGGGCATGATATGGCCAGCTGAGCAAGTTTAACTCTGAGGACTTGGGAGACAGGATAAAAAGCCAGAGCGCAGAGGAGAAGGGGGCTCTACATAGAAGTAGAAGAACAGGGTCTCTACAAAGAGGAGAAAACAGGGACTACAAAAAAAAGAAGAAAGGTGCTCTACAAAGATGTAGGAGAAAGGGCTCTACAAAGAAGTGGGGGAAAAGGGGCTACAAAGAAGAAAGAGGTTGCTGCGCTCCCTGTTGCTGGTGCTCCCCCAAACTGCTGCTTTTTCTTCCTGCTGCTGTCTCTTGATTTGCTGAAATTCTACTGAGGCTGTTATTATCCCCAAAGAACACAATGACCCTAATCAGCAGGAAATAGCTTAAAGAAAACTCAATCCCTTCTCCCTCTAACCTTCTTTCTCTCCTGCATAGTGTTGGGGGGTTGGAAGGAACAAGGGGTGGAAGAGAAATAGCAGAATTAAAATATAGTAAAGTAAATTAGAGTGTATAATATAGTGCAAAAGTAATAAAATCTTCTTGTTACAGGTGAAAAATATAAGTCAGCATTAAATCTAAGGCTAAAATATTAGAAAAAATTATTTAGTATACAATGATTGTCTAAAAACATGGTGTCTTTGTGTGGTGTGTGTGTGTGTGTGTGTGTTGCACTATGTTTGTGTGTGGTGCATGTGGTACATGCACATGTGTGTGTGTGTGTGTGTGTGTGTGTGTGTGTGTGTGTGTATGTGCCATGCCATATATACCGAGACTAGAACAGGATGGTGGATGTCTTCTTCAATAACTCTCTACCTTGACTCAGGACAAGGTTTCCATTCAATCTCTGGCAATTTAGGCTTTCAATAAAACCACCCTGTGTGTACCACCCTAATGCAGAGGTTATAGGAAAACATCTCAAAGCCCCACTGTCTATGTGGGTGCTGGGAATTTTAACCATGCTTTTGGAACACACTTGTAAGTTATATGCTGAATCATCTAAAGGAGCTCCAAGTGTGGCCTTTGTTCTGTTCAGATAAAGCATTAAAAGATTTTGGAGTGAACAAATAAGAAGAGTTTGTACATTGCAGTGGGGATATCGGTGTTTTCTAAGGTACTGGCTTTGGTACTATCCACCTTCCTTATTTTTTCAATTGCTTTAGCATCCAGTAATTTGTGAAGATTAAAAATAATGGAAACTAGTTATACAGAAAAGCAACATATTTTTACAGAAGCACAATATAGTGCAGCATAGTAACAGTTACTCTAGGGATAAACCTGAAAATAGTCATTAAATATTATTCACTTTACTTCAGACATTTGTATTACATATTAATATTCACTTGATGTGATATTTTGCAGTTAATCTAATTGAGTTTAATAAAATCCCTTAAATGTATTTCTTTCACATTTGTACTATAATTTTACCATTTTTAGACTTCAGTACTTTAAATCATTTGTGTTTACAAAAAATAGCTCAATTACCCTAAGAATTTTAATCTCCGTTTAAATTCATTTTATTTGAATAGTTCATAAAGCTATTAATCATTTAGTGAGAGATCATATTTTTGTTTTATGCAGTTCAAACTCACAGTCACATAGGTGAAAATACTTCATACTTTAGGTAGAGTTTACATGACTCACATCTGACACTGTAAAAGCATCCCATGAACCAGAAGGAAGCTAAGGTTATTATTACATGCCACTTATTTAACATAAAAGTTTTAAAAATCAAACCCACACACAGTTCAGTTTGTTTCGCATGTAAACTAAAAATTAAAATAAAAAGGAAACAATGTTAATGGAGCAAAGATTTTTAAACAGATAATAGAATACTTCTCTTGTCTACCTTGGGCAAGAATACTGTCTTCCAGTATTTACACACATTCTGTTGCAAACTGCCTGGCATTTCAATGATGATGTGACATGCCTCAGTAAAACCTCCTGTCTGTAAGCCCAAAATAAATGTAAGCTGCATTCTATGTGAGCTGTACTGTGGAGATTATACTCAATTTCTGTAGGGGCTTCCTTTAGAATAAGTACAGAGGGCACCACACATCCAAATAACTCAAATTGGTTTTATTATCTTCATAGTAAATTGACAAACATAAACAGGCAAATTCCCGTTAAATTATTGATAACCTGCTTCAGCCTCTACTAATTATTTGCAATGGCAGTGTGAATATCCATGTAGAAAGCTATAAAAATGGTCAACTGGGTCTATATTGCTGCTCTGATAGCTATTTTCCATATGTAAGTCTATGTCATGAACATTTTATAATGTGAGTTTACTGTATTTTCTCAATTTATTCATAGCCTTAGAATACATTTAAACAAAATTAATATATTTAGTATCTTTTGTTATTGTATTTGGCTTTGTTCATTTGAATTTGCATATGAAAACAGTGTATGAATATATATATGTGTATACATAAATATATGTATATATATCCATTTTATAAATTCCTGCAATTAAAAAGCTCTATTTACTACCTCTAGATAAGTAGGTTTTGTATTTCTAATCACAGGAGGAATTTATTTGAAGAAAATTAGTATGTGAAATATAGTAGAATTAAGATACATTTTTTTGTCTTGATTTTGGGAAAATTCGGGGCTGTGGACCTCAAAAGTATTGGGGAAAAATGTCACCATTTTATGCAAAGAAGGACCACAAAGCATGGCCATTATAATTACTTTTTTAATATTAGTTGAGAAAAATTAGAATGCATGAAAATTAATACTTGTACTCATATTGTTTTTAGGAGAAAATATCATTTAGAAAATTATTTGATTTATTATAGCTATTTATTTATTTTATTATAGAACGTGAATACCCTAATATAAAAAAAAACTTAATGTTATTTATCCTTAACATTCTTGAACTGCCAACAAGAAACACGGATTTCCCTCTGTCCCTAGGGAGTTTTGAAGAGTGGACCTTCTTGACCTCTAAGGAAGTGAATGGGGCTTTTCTATTATAATTGAGTTACCTTTAGTCTTCCTGGGAGGTTTGAATAATTTTTGGGTACTGCGGTTAATATTTCCTGAAAACTCATGTAATAATTCAATTGTCATTTAGATATCACTACAAGGAAGTCCTAAAATGTGATTAAGTCATGAGGGTTCCATGCCTGTAAATGGACTGATGCCTTTCCTGCTGGAGCGGAACTAACATAAACTCAGGTCCAGTTGACTACCGTCGCTGCAGGGGATGACACAGCAGAAAGGTTCTCTCTATTCTTCTGCCTCCAGAACTATGAATCAAATAGACACTGCTGGAATCCCTAGATGGCTCATCGGTTTAGAGCAATGGTTGTTTTTCTAGAGCATCCAGGCTCAGTTTTCAGCACCCACATGGAGATTCACAACCATCTGTAATTCCAGTTTCCAGGGAATCTAATGTTCCTTCTGGCCTTCATAGGAATCAGGCACATATATAGCACACAGACATACATGCAGTTAAACTACTAAGACATATAAAATAAAACATAAATAAAGAATAATAAGCAAGCAATCCTAACTTGTACATTCTACTCCCAGTCTTTTACAGTCTGTCATTACAAAGTAAAATGGAGGGGGACCGAAAAAGCTAGCCAAAAGCCAATGGATCGGGATTTTTTTCAGATAAAAGGTTTTTTGTTGTGTTTTGGTTAGTTTTGAGTTTTAAAACAAATAAGTACTTCTTCCATGTTCTGTGGCACCATGTGGACAGTTTCTTGTGTCCATCAGCCAGGGCTCTCCCAACAGATTATCTCTGAATACTACCCGAGCTAGGGGAGAAGGCACTAAGAAGAAAGTCAAACAAATCTATATTCTCTAAGGAGTTATCAGTGACAGTCAGTAATATTTTTATATATTAAAATATATTTTGAATTTTAATAATATTAGTTAACTGAAAGTCCCTGTTTTATAATACCTAGCAAAATGTTCTGTGATAACTAAAGATTATATATGAATGCAATATATATATAAAGAACCACACATATATGGACAGATGCAAGAGTTTTGTCTTCTATAAACACATTTCAAATCATGACCACAATGATGGCAATGGCATTCCTATGTCCTTTTGATTTTTATATGCTTGTTTATTTAGGTGGTTTAAAATACTTATAAATTTAAACCCTTAGATTTTGGATTATGTTGGGCATATTCTAGAAGTGGTATTGCTGGGACATATTTTATTTCTATTTTTAGAGTTCTTTTCAGAAAGCCCTACCTATCCCCACATCTTAAATATTTTCCCAGTGTTTGTCCATAGCAGATTCAGTTTCAAGTCTCTTTGAGCATTTTCAATGTGTTGTATGATGAGGAGTTGTAGATCTACTTGCATTTCTCTTCATTCAAATATTTAATTTATTCAAGCACATTTTTTGGACGAGATAGTCTTTCTTCAATGTATGTTTTGCCATCTTTAAAAAAAAATGTAGTATGGCCAGAGCTGTATGGGGCCATACCTGTGTCCCCTTTTATATTCTACTGCTCTAATGTCTGTTTATGAATCAGTGTCTTGCTGATTTTGTTACCATTACTCTGAAATGGTAAAATTTCAAGCATCCCAGTTCCTCCATCACTCTCCTCTTTGCTCAGAACTGTCATGATTATTAGGGTTCTTTCACACTTCCATATGAAACACTGTTTTTGTTTCCCTACTTCTGTGAAGAATGATAAAACACTTTGTTGCATCAGATATGTTGATCATCTTAGAGGGCTAACCACTGTCACAGTATTAGTGCTGCCAATCCATGAGTATAGGAGACACTTCCATTTTCCAATGTACTCTTTCTATTTATTCTAAAATTACATTTTCAGTATTTTAAAGTTTTCAATATGGAAGACTTACGTTCTTTGGCTAAGTTTATTCAAAGGTTTTGTTTCGTTTTTTTTTTTTTTGAGGCAATTGTAAATGGAATTGTTTCTCTGGTTCCCATCTCCCATCATTGCTTCTACATCTTTGTAAAGTTTTGATTCTGTATTTTTTACTGTTTGTGTGATTTTATGATTGTTTTGGAATTATTTGTTAAGTCCATTTGATATACGATGTATTTTCCCTATGTAGAAATATACTCTGGACGGCCTATCTGAAGATGAGCGTGAGGCTATATGTTCATCCACAATAGGTCAAGATATATCTAATATTGCTATTTTCATTGGTGTCTATGTTATGAAATTAAAGCTCCTTTTTCTAGAACATACAGGTTTGCAGTTGTATTTTCTGAATAAATTGTTTCCTCTGTTAATCTGAATGATGCTATCTTTTTAGACTAATTTTATTTGAAATCTATCTTTCCAGATTTCAGAGTATCTATACCAGCTGGGTTTAAACTTTAATTCACATTATAAACTTATACTTATATTCTTTAACTCTTCATTTGCCAGTATCTTTGTTATTGGTGTGTGTTACTTGGAGACAACAGTTATGTTTTAAAGTCAGTCATCTAGTGTAAGTAATTTTATTTACGAGTTGAGTAATTTATAGTTAAGGATATTATTGACAGTATCTTATTAACTCCTGTGAGTTTATTGCTTCTTTTTCAAGTACATTGAATTTATTGTTTCACCTTTTGTTTCTTCCCAATTAGTATTAGCGTTTCCTTGTTCAGTCAGTTGGACATGGCAGAAAACAGTCTAGATTTGTCTAAAGCTAATAACTGAGAAGCTAAGTTAGCATTGGTGTTTAAAGTTAGATGAAGGCCTGGGTTTCATCCTAAGATACTGAGTTGTGGACCAGATGGAGCTACATAGTGAGAGCCTGTCTCAAAATCCAAACTAAAGGAGGAAGACAGAAATGGGAAGGGGAGGGGAGGGGAGGGAAGAAGAGGAAAAGGAAAGGAAGAAAAGGAAAAGAAAATTAAAAGGAGAGCCAAGACAGCCTGGAATTTATACTAACACTGTCTCAACATAATAGACTTTGTAACATATATGTGAACTAGCTACTATAAGTAGACATGCATTTTATTGCTTTAATGACTACTATCAGTCTTCCAATATTAATTATCCAAAACACCAGACTAAGCTGAGTTCTCTAGCAAATTCTACCAAGATTTACGGAAGAAATGACAAAAGTACTCTAATGTCTCTCCAGCAAATAGAAGAGGATACTGTAAGTTCACTCTATGAAGCAAACATTGTCCTGTCATCTAAAACTAGACACCCCAGTTCTGACAGAAGCAGCACATCAGTGTAAGCTCAGACTGAAGAAATTCTCATCAAAATATTAACATATCAATCCACAAATTACACATAAAAGAATTATATAATTCAATAAACTCAGAATTTTTATAAATGTGGTTCATTGTTTTAAAAACTAGTTAATGTGATCTATCATGTGAACTTGCTAAAAATTCCAAAAGAATCTTATGAAATTGTCAAAGAACTAATAAAAACCCTAGTATTTTAAATATGAATTTAGGTATATGTATAAAATTTAGTAATGTTTCAAATATTAATATATGTTAAAATCTTTAAATTTACTCAAAATAAACCATAAACGTAAATATAAAATGTATATTGCAATATTTCTAAAAGATGATATAGGAGAAATTCTAGAGGATTTTGAACTAAACAATGGGTTTTCTATAAACAATAAAGGAATGATCTATAAAGGAAATATTTTAAAATTATTTTCTTTAAAGTTAATACTTGTGATCCTCTTAAGACATTATTAATATTGAAATTTATAGAGAGTTTCTGAAGGATAAGAATGTATTCATCTTAAACACCTTGAGGGTGACAGTTAAATGTATCATTGACTTAGGGATTCTCCATTCTCACACGTCCTGATGGTGATCTAAGTGGTTTGTCACAGAGGAACATTGATTTATAATATATTTGGAATATATATTTTGGATATTACAGTTTATTATAATACTTTTGTGGATCTAAGAATCAATTACCAAAATAACCTTTTTGATTTTTCCCTGATAATTAGGCAAAACTGTAAATTATCTTAATTATAGCATGCTTTCTAATGGAAGTTGATATTATTCTAATATCAAAATAGCTAATAAAATATATCATGTTGAATTGATGTCACATGCAGGTATTTGTGACACATTCATATATACATGACATAGATAAATGACATGAACATGCATTCTATGTTTACAGTGCACTAAAAATCAATAAGAAATATTATTCCTTTTCCTTAGTGTGAATGACACGGGGACCTTAGCTCTGAGTTTGCTGTTGTTGGATTAGTCCATGTCCTGAGGGGCTCATCCCTCCCCACACTTCACTAAATAATCTCATTCTCTTTCCTTAGAGAGTAAAGATTAATCATTCAGAAACTTAATGAGCTGGAAAAACAAATACCAGTAGAAGAAAGGTACCTGAGAGCTTTAAACAAAATAAATTAGTTTCCATTTGAAAAGTAAATTAGTTGATTTATAAATCTCTTTTCTTTTTTTCCCCTTTCATTTGTATTTCTTGGCTTTTTTACCATCTTCATCATACCTTCTGTCGCTCCCAAGGCACAGACCATTTGAACTATTCCTGATTTTTCTTCATCTTCTCTGTTAGAGATTATCTTTCCACCACCAAATGTTTTCACATTTTATGTGACCCTTCACAAGGTGTGTGCATATTCATCAATGTCTTCTCAACTACAATTGTTTGAAAATGTCCAAGATATAAAATAACTACACATCTTATTGAATAAAATTTTACTAGTGATGTATGTGCATAGGTGGTTTTCATTCTTGCCTCTGTAAACATTGCACCTTATAAACCCTGGTATTGCTGTTGCAGGATTATAGAATAAATGTTTAAAATTTAAAGCATTGTTTGGAGAAAACACATACAAAATGCAGCCTAAGTTAAACTACTCAGTTTCTAAATTAATATAATGCCATTTAAGACTTCCTTCAAAGTTCACAATATGAAACATATTTATAAAATTAAACTAACATATGGAAACATTGTACAACTAAATTATAATGTATTTATAACAAACATCATAACAATATTTAAGTATATATCAAATCTTGGACTGTCAGATACTCACCAGACAAAAGTACTTCCCTCAAAAGCATACGAACTGAGTTGTATTTCCAACCCATGTTAGAAGTAAAAAACTGATTCAGAAAAGATGTGCTCTGACCCATACATGCACCATGGCATGGATGTATCCATATCACATGTACTTACATCACACACACACACACACACACACACACACACACACACACACTCACAGAGAGAGAGAATACCACATGTACTTACATCACACACACACACACACACACACACACACACACACACTCACACTCAGAGAGAGAGAGACAGAGAGAGAAAGAGAATAGATACAATTAAATTTTTAAAAAGTGTCAAACACAAATAAAGACACCTTTAATTACAGGGAAATCCTTATTTCTAGGGCTTATGACAGAAACAATTCTGTAATGTGATTTTTATGTTTACATCTTGATATCTTTAGTTTCTACACCTTGCTTTCTTCCCAAGTTAAGCATGACTTTTCCAAAGCCTTCTCTGAACTCTGAAATTTGAAGTAACAAGGTATGACCCTGTCTGTTCTCATAATACTTCTACTAACCTGTTGTTAATTCATTTACTGTATTCCAATGTTCAGAGTTAGAGGCATCCGGTTTACCAGTTTATACTAACCTTAACTTCTTATCTTAGAACTTGGAAACCTGTGAGAACTGACCTCTAAATGTTTAAGGAACCATCCTGTTACTTGTGAGAAGAATTTTCTCTTCTGGGAACTGCTTTCTTATAAGCTGCAGGTAGCCATCTCTATAAAGTAAAAATGACTGTGATGTAAGTTAGAGAGTTCATAGAACTCCCCAGATATTTCAGGTGTAAATGTTGCACAGTTCTTTTCCTTTTGGAGGGATGCCTCAGTCACTCCTTTGGAAAACACAGACTTCAGGACACACAGTGCCACAGGATAGGTGATCCACGATACGCAAATGGTGAGATATAAAAAATTAGCGCTAAGGCTGACTGTTTCCTAAGTTAAACTGATCATTAACGAGTTCCTACAGTTAGAGATTACTCTTTGATATGTGTTCTGTGTATGAGAGACTGTTGTAGGGAGCAAGTTTCGGAATAAAAATGTTCCATTTTCTTTGTATGTGTGTAACAAAATCTATGAGGTTTTATACAAGTTTCTTAAAGTTTTCATATATACTTAATGCCACCCTCCATATCCCAGAATGTTCTTGAACTTCTGGACTGAAGAGATATCCTTGCTTAATCAGCCCCCAAATGCTAGGTTGTAGATTTGCCACCATGTCTGGCTATTTTATATCAATTTTAATACTTTTAATTTGCCTTAAGATTGTTATATTTGGAGAATAATTGCATTTTGACAAAGAGGTAAAAGAATGCATTTACTATGAGGCTGCTGACATGCTAGAGCACAATATTCTCATCATTTTAAAGGTTTAAATGTACATCCATTGAAAAACAAAATGGACCTTATCTATATGTGTTCCTAATCCTCTCCAAAAAGTTCCATCAACTACAGACCAAATATTCAACTTTTTTTTTTGAGCTAATGGGAGCCATTCTCATTCAAATCACCACACAGTGAGACTGAGTTCCTAGAAATGTCAGAAACTATACTCAATAAATCGCACCAACATGGGCTGCCTAAGCATGTCCTGAACAAGGAAAACAATAAACATGCTAATATGTGTGGAGGAATGGAAGAAAGCTCACAAGACCTCTAGGTTTAACAAAAACTACAGGCCAATAAGGTATGCTGAGAGCTGGAGGAATCGTCTTCTCCAGGATAGATAGAACATTCCAATTATTTGTCCAATATCCAATGATCAGCACTGAAACCATATATATACAAGTATAAAACACAGTGGGTCGTTTGTATTTGTGTGTGTGTGTGTGTGTGTGTGTGTGTGTGTGTGTGTGTGTGTGTGTGT
>CAJQZJ010032342.1:4109279-4150879 GCA_907164525.1 Lophiomys imhausi
TGTGTGTGTGTGTGTGTGTGTGTGTGTGTGTGTGTGTGTGTGTGTGTAGAAAAGAGACTATGGATTGAAAGGAAGCAAAATGAAGTACATTGGAATGGTTGGAGGGAAGAAATGTACGGTATTACAATTCACCAAAGAAAGGATTTTGAAGGAAGATGGCATTAATGATGCAAGAAATCATACAAGTAACAAAATGGTTTAGTAAAACTGAGACTAAGGGTTCATATATTTAACACATTGAGAAAATAAGAGAATAATATATTATATAATAATGTATTTTCTTTATTTTAAATTGACATATAAACCAATAGATCTTGTTATGGCGTTTTCATGCATACTCACTTTTGGTTGCTACCCTGCCCTGCTGTGCTCCTTTTGATCTCTGGCCCCATTCTCATTGTACCCTTCAGCAGCCAGAATTTCCCCTCCCACTTTCATATCACGTGATTATTAGTCTCTGGGACTCCCTCCTTTAAAGCATTCCTTTGTTTTATACCTTATGGACTTCTTCACAATTCCCTGGCCTCCACCTACACTTAGTCTCTCATGAATAAATACACATACATAATGAGAAGCTAGTATCCACACATAAGAGAGAAAATGCTGTATTTGTCTTTCTTTGCCTGCATTACTCAATATGATAGTTTCCAGTCCTACACTTTTTCTATGATTTTTATAAGTTCGTTTTCCTTCCTAAATGATTAAAATTTCATTGTATGTATAGACCACATGCTCATTACCCATTCTTCTCTTGATGGACATCTAAGCTGCATCTATTTCCTCACTTTTGTGAAGAGAGTAGTAACAAACATGGATATTCATTATATTACATAACAGAAATTTATATGTTTCTGCTCCCAAGCATGTGTGATATTTGTACAATCCTCAGCTTTACTATGGTAAAACTATATTCAAATGAAAATAGGAGTATATTATATGTTTAATATTTGTCAATTGTAGTAAAGTCATATTTTGGGTAACCCATATTAGAATGAAAATGGAAAAATATTTTCATTCCATTGTGTCTATATTACATTAAAATATGAATGGACTTAACTATTTTTAGCTCAACCGCACTTTTGCCACACAGTGTTTGACACCACAAACTCACTGTTTTTATCTAATTTTTGTGTCACCTGCATGTGTTTATTGAGATCCACATGTTGTCATGTTGTGAAATGATTAATGAACTCTTATTGCTGTGCTACACCTTGCAATAATGATTTTGTGCTATTTTGTGTTTATAGGTATATAAATAAAATAAATGGTTATCACTTATTAATATTAAATACTTTCAGTTTGTACTTGTTTATTTTTCTGTTTCTTGAAACTGTAGGGAGTTAGGGACTATCTTTAGGTTATCATTCACAGACTCACTAAAAAAGAAATTAAATAGCTAAAAGGAATCAGATTGCCAATTAAACTTGAATTCCAGACAAATAATAAATATTTATTTTAATATACGTATGCTATACACGATAGTTGACATGTGTTTACTGTGCACATTATATTCTGAATTATACAAATATAAGAAATGGCTAAAATAGATCTAGCTATTATAGGAATTTCCTCAAATAGTTAATCAATTTTGTGGTCAAAAGACTCTCTCTCATGTGTGTGTGTGTGTGCGTGTGTGTGTGTGTGTGTGTGTGTGTGTGTTAGTTTGCTTGTTTTGAGCTAGGGCTAACATTTGTAACTCAGAGTGGCCTGGCACTCCCTATATAGCCCAGGCTGGCCACGAACCTCATCCCAAGTGCCAAGATTACAGACCTCAGCTGCCTGGCTTGTATTTTTGGAAATCATTATTTATCTAAAATTAAAATTTGACTGAGTGTTCTGAATTGTTCCCATCACTCCTGAGTTACAAATTAGCAAAATGTCGTACGTTCGTTATGTTTCCCTTCTGTCACTCCACCAGAATGTTGACTGGGAAATGGCCCTATGTTTCATATTATCTTGATTTCAAAACTTCTATTAGAAAATAAAATGAAGAATCAGAAGAGGCAGAGAAGGCAAGTGCTACTCAGGAGACCCAGGAATAGCTTGATCCATAGATAGGATTCATACTCTTAAGGTGTTATTATCTCTCCAGATACCTATGGCTTTTAATTGTGCGATTTTTCTTCTCTTTGTAAAATTATATTATATATAAGAGCAATTTCATCCAAACATGTAAATCTATGTTGAACACGCCCCCCTTTTCTTCTCCTTCCCATTAGTTCTTTTTATTCCACTAGACAGTTTCCATCTATGTCAGTTACACATGAGAAAAACATGCAATATTTGTTTTCTGAGATTTGACTTAATTTGTTTAATATAATTATCTACTTTTGCACCATTTTTCCTTCAAATTGCATAACTTTATTCTTTTTTTTAAAAAAATGTTTCTTAGACGTTGATTGCATGTATGTATGTTAATCAGCTGTGTGCTTGGTGCCCTTAGAGATCAGAAGAGGGCATCGGATTCACTGGAAATGGATATATATAAATATATATATATATATATATAATATAAAGTGGATATATATAATATGAAGTGGATATATATTATATAAAATAATTTCAGTATATTTTGTGTTTTTGTTTGTTTGTTTGTTTGAGGCAGTTTCTTTGTGTATCTTTGACTGTCTTGGAACTCATTCCAAAGATCAGTCTGGTCTCAAACTCAGAGATCTTCCTGCATCTGCCTCCTGAGTACTGGGATTAAAGATTTGCAACACCACAGCCTAGCTAACATGATTGCATTTTTCTCAGAAGATATATCCCATAGGATTCAATGCTTGAGACTCTCTCATTTTCTTTAGGGACCAATATCTGGTATAACTTTGTAAATGTACAATGCATTTCTAAAGAAATGAGTATTTTTCATAAACCTTATGCTATTGTCTTGAGTGTGACTGAAGCATGTTCACTGCAGTACTCAGTCCACATATAAACTGGTTTTAGCTGCTTGTTGGGTCTAGAAAAACGTCATGTTTTTAACTTACTTAAATTTACTGTGTTGTCTCACATAATTTGACAAAATTATCTATTGAATGTACTACTGAATTTGCTTTATCCGGTTGGTACATATTAGATTATGATCATTCCTCATGAATTATTCTTTAACAATATGAACTGGCCTGTCTAGGACTCACTGTCATTTTGTGTTTGACATAAATTCTATTTTACATTGTTGCACATGGATATAGGCATGACAAATTCATTTTACAATTCGCCTAAGTTGTCGCTTTCTTCTTTTTTTTTGAAAAAAAAAAGTCTGCCTCCTGTGACTGTAAACATTTCACTTATAATCCTGGAAATTTTAGCCAAATCAACAAAGCGTACTTCACATGGATTTATACAATAACATTACCTTGTGACATTTTCTTCATTTATGCAGTTGAAGAGCAGTTTATTTTACAGTTTCCACTCCTGCTTTTCTATTTTTGCCTCTATTTTTTATATTGCTTTTATTCAATCTTTCCTTGCACTCACTTGAGAGTGAGATACTTCTCTCTTGCCATTAAATAGTCTGTATATTTAATTAACAATATACATAGCCTAATCAATCTGAAGGAACTAGTATCTTCATTTCTTCATTAAATGTTTTTATAATATTCCACATACGTCACCCACACTCACACTCATGGTATGAGAAAAGTGCACATTTCTTATTATTAATGGACCAATGGCGATACATCAACGAAAAGCCCATGGTTGATTCAAACACTCGTTTCACCCTACAGCTCAACCCATAGTCTACCACAGCCATATACCACAGTCATATACCACATCCATATGCCTTTAGGCATTTCTTGACCGGTGTAACTGCTATAGCTCCTCAACCACTCAATGTGACAACACTGGATGTTTTCAATAGTTCTGAGTCAAATTTTAAAACTATCTCCCTGTGGAATTTCTCTGATGGTTTTCTCATTATTAGACTGGGGCTGTGGGTTTTGGAGAAGATTACAGTGGCAAAGTGCCATTTTCATCACATGTCAAAGGTGCATATAACACAACGATCATTTATGACCTTGGATGTTGACCCAGATAGCTAGATGAGGTGGTTGCTGTCCAGTCTCTTCATGGTGAAGCTCTTTTCCCCACGCTATTGCATTCTGAACTCTTCAGGAAAATGCCACTGTGTCTGTACTTATGAGGCAAGCAAGATGTACTTCCATTCAATTGAAGTGTAATAACTGTAAAATTTATTTAGAATTATTTTGAAATGGATAGTTGCCTCTTCTCTCTCTTACTAATTTCTTCAACCAGATTTATATGAGCATGAATTCATGACATTTATTTTCTATTTTATAATCAAATATCCATGCATTAACTTTTATCTTAAAATTATTCTAGCTTCCATGACTGGCAGAGAAACTCTCAGCTAACTCTCTAAGTTTTTCCCTTTTTCATTTCCTAGTCAATAAACCAAGGTTTAAAAATATCTTTCACTTAAAAAGTACACCATTATTTATATATTTTAACTGTTAATGGGTGTGAGTGTTTGGGTTCACATGAATGTCACACACAAGTGTGGAGGCCCGAGAACAATTTTCAGGAGCTAGTCCTCTCATTCCATCATGTGGGTGCTGAGTGACTGGTGCTTATACCCACTGATCCACCTCAGTTTCTCATTAAATGACTTTTGATTTTAAGAAATACCTTTGCAATATAAATATTTAATGTAGAGAGCTGCGACGTGCCGCGCCTTAAAGATGGCGCTGGTCTCCGTGCCGCGCCTTAAAGATGGCGTTGGTCTCCGCCTTCCACCAGCCCAACGGTGAGCGCTCTCGATGATAAACAAGTCCATATTTGGCTAAGACCGCTGATCTGGCTTGCTTCCGCATACGTGGGCCTCTAAGATAGCACCACTTGGCTTTACTTGATTGGCTGTTCATTTAGTATTTAGCCTGTGGGTTGGGTCTGCCCGGGCATTCGGAAGACTGTTTTCAAGGGACCTGAATAAACTGCAGGAGAAGAGCTTTTGCGAGTTGCGTCATTCCTTGCTGGACAAGGGGGGACGTGACAATTTAATACAGGTTTTTGCTTATGTTTAAATATAGAGATGCAAACATGGATACTAACATAAATGAACAAAGGGAGAGAAAGAGAAAAGCAGGGAAGACAGTTTTCTTGTAAGAGATATGTTTATTTTATCTTGCAATTGGAAAAAAGTTACTGGTTATGACTAAAAGTTTTATTCAGATGTCAAGAAATAAGCATTGTTTTGAAGCAAAGTATATGAAACTCACTCAAGTTCCATTCATGTGGCATGTAAGATAATCTTCAAATGACTAAGATTTGTTCCTTTGTGTGAAGAAGTGTTTACAGAGACAATATTTACAAGTTTGCAAATAAGTTTATCTTATATTGTTGCTGAACTTTAGGCTCAAAAAATGCAGATTCTCTGACTTTTCATGATGATACTGGGTTCATTTCAAAAGTTTGTACTAAGAAAATGAAATACACTCCAGGAGTTGTTCTCCACTTGTATTTAGGTCATCTTATAATTGACTATTGTATAGTACATTAGAGTGACTGCTAATTAAATTTAATGGCTAATTTCACTTCTTATTATAGGATATAAAAAGTAACACTGGAGTAAGTATTTAACTTTTTCAACTTTTCCCATCAGTCATTCTTATGACATAGTTATTTAATAAAAATTTAACACACAGCTATGCAGATAGTGTAATGTGACATCCACATATATTGACAAATGTCATTATGTAGGCAAACAAAAGTATTGCTTTATATATATTTTATAGGCATTAGACATTATTTATCAAATTTTTGAAGTCTTTCTAAATGCCCAGTGTGGTAGTTTGAATAGGAATGGTCCCCACAGACTCGTGTGTTTGAATGTTTGGCCCATAGGGAGTGGCACTATTAGGAGCAATGGCCCTGTTGAAGTAGGTCTGGCCTTATTGGAGAAAGTATGTCACTGTGGGGTGGGCTTTGAAGTCTTGGATCCTCAAGCCCAGGCTCAGTGGCTCACTATCTCTTCTGCTGCCTGTGGATCAAGATGTAGAACTCTCAGTTCCTCCTCAAGAACTGTATCTTCCTGCATGCTGCCATGACTATAATGAACTAAACCTCTGTAACTGTATGATAGCTCCAATTAAATGTTTTTCTTTTAATTGGATTTATTTTAAATGTTTTAAAAGAGTTGCTGTGGTCATGGTATCTCTTCCCAGCAATAGAAACCCTAAGTATGTGCTGAAAATAATACTCATAAAAATATTCATTGCATCAGAGATTTATACATAGCTACTTCCGTGAAAGGAATATTCTCCCTTTGAGGGTACTATAAAAAACCATATATTTTGTGTGTATATATAAAGCACAGCTTCATTTGAAAAAAAAAGGTAAAACAATGAGCTTATTTGTATATTTTTATTTGTTATATTCTCTCATTCTTCAACCTACACTTGGGCTTTGCCTCTGCATGTAATTAAAGTTTGCCTAAAGATTACTTCATAAATTATAACCCAACTTTGGAAGTAAACAGACTGGAAAAATCCCTTAAACAACCAGTTGTTGAGACCATGCTCACAAAGACAGCAGCAAACAGGAACCTATGGAGCCCTGTCTGCTTCCAGCTTCCATTTCTTTGTGCACTTTCTTTTCTCTGGCTATGAGTATTCAGTGAGGGAGATCATGCTGAGCCATCTTTGCTCTGAACTGCTGAGTTATTCTAGAATAACACTTAAAAATAATTAAAATCTTCTAAACCATGATTTGCTGTAATTTGGTCTTTCAAAATCCTTAAGTTGAATATTTATTGTTAGGCTATTCAAGCACCATTAGCAAGTCCTTGAAATTTCCAGTAGCAACAAATTCAAATAATTGTCCTTATTCTCCTCGTAAGTCATCATGTCCAGAGAAGCACAATGCTTTGGGACTTTAGTACACCGTTTATGAACTGGGGCTTGGAGTCAGGAATATCTGGATTCAGTACTTACATTATAATCTTGTCCATGCTATTTAACTGTTTAGTACCCTAGTTTCTTTGCCTATTAAACGGTAGCATTAGGAGTTTTATAAGATTTAAATGATATAATCTGTGCAAAGCAGAATACAATTCCAGAGACCTTCTTTGTTAAACTCTCAATGGGAGGTCAGCCATGCACAGAAAGTAAGTGATAAATGCTACACTCCTTATCATCAGCATCATTATTATTCCAAACAGCATGCTGAGTCCCTCACAGCCAAACATAACCAACCTACAATTCCTCAGGAAGTACATTTCTCACATTTTGCTTCAGTGTTCTTGATCATCTCACTACAGGAAAAATGAAAGGGTTTTGACTCGCTTTCTATGCAGCTTTTGAAACCCAGAATTAGATACTGAGGTGAAGGAGTATTGGGTTCTGCAATAAGACCCTCACATTGGTAGGAGACTTTGCTTCACTCCAGAATCAGGGAATTTCAGAGTATTTGAATCCAGCCCAGTGGATAAAAAGTACTACATAGAAATAGGAAAAGAGAACTATACTACAACCAATGCACCAGAGGGAACATGAACATATACATTTTTTTTTCCTGTCAATGAGACCCTTTGACCTAGTGGTGCTGCCTTGTAGGCCCCCAGTGGATGAGGAGGCTCTTGGCCCTCACATGACTGTCGCTGAACTAGGGCAGGGGACTGTTATATAGGGACACTCCACTCCAGAGGAGTGGGATAGAAGGGATAGGAAGTAGAGGGTGGGAGGGCACGACTGGGAGGGGTGGAAAGAGGACACTGTGATGGAGATGTAACCTGAAGTAATAAATAAATTTTTTTTTTAAATAGGAAAAGAAAGCCTAACCAGGCCAGGGAAACTGCATAGTCCCTCACACAAGTGCCTCCCCATGAAAACTCTACTGATGAATAAACAGGGTCAGCAGTTCATATCCTTAGATTTAAATGTGTACTTTCTAACTGATGATGATAAGGAGTACATCAGAAGCCATATTCATCAATACATATAAATTATATAAATACTTCTGGTTTATTAGTAATGAGGTGCTAACATTGTAAAAACATATCTATAAACAGTTGATGGGGGAAAAGCAAATGCATTTTCAAATGTTATCATGATATGCACATAACCTAGAGTTAGATAGGCCCATACAAATCCTGCTTAAGTCACTGTGGGTTGATTGTTAGAATTTGAAAGTCTAATTGGTTATTCCATGCTTACCTCACACAAATTTATTGATGTCTTTCCTCAGCACATCTAAAAGGAATTCAACACTGAGCTCTTAAAAGATACATATCATACAAATTGGAACAACAATAAATTATTAAGGTACATAAAACTTTTGAAAGTGAAGAAAGTGAGTCCAGAGGGAAAATTTTTTTGAAAGAGAAAAAAATAAATATAATTAATACATAATATATAACAATATAATAAAAAATAATGGAATCAATTACAATAGTGCAGTCAGTTGCAAAAGAATTCCTAGATACATGCACAAGCAACATAGGTGTGTAAATGCTGTTCTATGAGTCTGTCAGTCTGTCCTAAAATAGCTGGCCAAACGAGCAAAGGGCAAAAGAGAAAGCAATAAGAAGCTTGGAGGTGAAGCATCTTGAAGGCCAGGGTCAGAGAATTAGATATGAGGAAAAACATGGCTGCCATCTCTTTCAGCTTAATGAGAAAAGAGGTCACATTGCTTTGAGGGCAGTTATTGTAGGTGCTGAAGGTGGAATAAATGGGATAGGAGGAAGGCTGAAGACAGAGTTCTGTCTTGAAGGCTGTTTGAAAAGGCCCAACGCAAGCTAAATGAGAGGTAGGTAAAGATGAGGCAGTGTGAATAGTGAGTGTTCCCCAACAGTGTCCCAAAGGGCAAAGTGACAAAGAGTGATAGACTGACTGACAAAGTCAAGAGAGAGAATGTGAACTCATGCACAGGCCCGCTCAGTGATGGCCCTATGAGCGTCTCTAATGAAAGTGCTTAGAACTCGAGCTCTATTTTGTCCAGAGGCAAATTTATGGCTCTCAAAACTGTGGCACGTAACCGTATTGGATATTAAGTGTCCTTCTCAACAGACAAGCTTTTATAGTTTATACGGGTTACCAGAAGAGTGTGTAACAAGCACTCAGCAAAATGTGTTCTCCACAACTTAAAATACTGCAGTGATGGGCGTACCTCAATTCAACTTCCTACGATGATAACGATACTAAAGTTTGAACTGATCGTTTTTCCCCTTCTCATAACTAGAACAGTGCTTTGCTTATAAAACCTACTCAGAAATCATTACTAGTGCAGCTTGGGAGATGGTTAGGTGTTTGAAAGTGCCTGCTGTTCTTCCATAGGACTAGAGATCAGGACCCAGGAACCACAAGAGTGGCTGACCACCTTAACTCCAGCTTAAGAGCCACTGACACCCTCTTCTGGCATCCACGGATAGTCACACATGTGCACACACACAGCACCATTTAAAAAACAAAATAAATATTTTAAAAGTATTACAAGTTAAGAGCATTAGAATCCTTATCTTCATTGAGAAACTTGGAACAAACTATTAAGTATTTTCGAATGAAATGTGAGTTAAACTCACATGTGTGTGACTAGAAAAGAAAGGAAAGGAAAATTAAACTTTAAAGTAGCAGAAAATTAAGTTTTTAATTATCATTAAAGTTGTGTACATTTCTCTATGAAGCAAATCTCTTAATGACTAAAACAGTTTGTTCTTTGACTTTTATTGAAAATTCATACAATATATGATGATCATGGCTCTTCCTATCCCATTTCTTCTCAGATCCTCCAGATCTTCCCACATACCCAACTTTACCCTTTCTTTGTCTCTCTTTTTAGAAAACATACAAATAAAAAACAAAAAAGAAAGAGGAATTAAAATAAAAAACAAACAAAAATGGTATTATAGGTGTACATTAAAGTTTAAAGGTGTGATTATTGAGATGTTTCAATTTTGAAAAGCAAAAAATATTTTAATTTTGAAAAGGAAAATTTAATTTTTGTAATTGTCCTGTAAGTGTTTGCTATTTCTCTGTTAATGTGCTTACTGTGTTCCAAAGGAGAGAAAAGGCTCAGAGGTTCAAGCATGCTTTTACCTTCATTTGAGTATCTTTTTTGTCAAAGCAATAAACAAAAGAAAAGTCATGCCTTCCTATCCATTGACAACTTTTCAGAAATGAATACAAGACTGACCTTCTAAATTAAATCCCATTCCATATGCCAATTA
Organism: Lophiomys imhausi; assembly: GCA_907164525.1. Lineage (NCBI taxonomy): Eukaryota > Metazoa > Chordata > Mammalia > Rodentia > Muridae > Lophiomys > Lophiomys imhausi. The sequence continues at coordinate 4,119,463 of CAJQZJ010032342.1, forward strand.
ATATATTGTGCTATGTTGTTTGACAATGCTTTGATAAAAACCTCAAAATTGATTACTATTTAAATTTTGTTAGTATTTTCAGCAAACATGAAAAGCGCACTTGCTAATTTATTTTATTATGTGTCTCTGCATGAGTTGTATGAAATAATAGTTAGCTTAAGAACTAATTCTTATTTAGGTAGGTGTTGTTAGATTAAATTGTACATTTTAAATCAAGCTAGTTGCAGTATAAATCACCTTAAACTAAGGTTCCACTTACAAGAGATGAAATTGAAAATGTGTTTTAACACATCTGTTTAAATGCCTCTCTTAACTGTAGCTGTTTCTTGATGGGACTTTAATTTCAAGGAGGCAGTTGTTTTTTTACCTCAGTTTTCACTGTAGTTTTGTATAGTTTTCTCTACATATTCATGTGACTCTAAGCACAGCAGTGCCTTATATATCATTATTCTATTCTTTTAACTCTACCTACAACTTGGCCAGGGAAACTTTTCCACCCCTTACCCTGGCTGGACTGTCAGAATACAATTTCTGGTCCTATGAGCAGCCCAGTGGAAGAGATCCTTGAGGTAATTTTCTGGTATGAAACTTTACATATATTTGAGATGTATTATCAAATTATCTCTTTGCAGGCAAATGTTAGCCATTAGTAATATCTGACACTGTGGTGTCATATTCATTTCTTACATTATGATTTCCTAACTGAACTTTCATACATATATTTGGGGAGGTTTTATTTCTTAGATATTCTCAGAACATACTTCTAGGTTCAAGACATAAATATTAATGTACCATGAAGTAGGCAGCAAGCAGTTGCTGCTGTTTTAACAATGCACAATTTCCTATTTTGATGAGTAAAAACGGTTGAGATAGAGCCCATCCAAATAGAGAGGTGTTTATACTCAAAATGTAATGACAATTGAAATGTGAACAGCAATTTGAACACTCTAAAAGACATTGTGTAATATATGTGGTGTATATATGTGCATAGGTAAGAGAAACTGTATCTCTATATATCTCTGTATCTTTCTCTCTATGTAAATATTATATATATACCTACATATATATGCACATACATATATGTATGCACATATACACATGTCTCCATATACATCTGTGTATGTCTATGTGTGCCTGTCTTCAATATTCTTATGGTGATAGCTATCTTTGCCAGTTTACATGTGTATACAACTTATATGATTTTTAAATAATGGGATAAATTATATCCTGCTTGATGATTAAACATCCAACTAAATGTGAATGAAGAGAGAGCAGAGCCACAAACAAGGCTTGTGGATGAGATAAGAGGGTACCCTGGGAGATATGTTGGTAGGAGATAGATGAGTGTTAGAAAAAGAAGGATGAGGTATGATAGCTGAACAGGACACATGATCAAGGTTTCACCTAGTGAATACTAAGAGGAATCTGTTTTCCTTTGCTCAAATATCGTGATTAGCTTCATATGCTTGTGATAAGGAGAAAAAGCATGTCAGCAATAGAACATGCAGAGAGTAACACAGAATTACATAGTTAATTTTCATATGATACATGTAATTTTCATTTTCTTTGAGGTTATAATTTAAATTTGAGTAGAGGCATAGATCATTGAAGAAAATATTCAAAAATATTAAAGTTATATAAAATCACATATACATACACTATTTATAATATGTACATTGAAACATAAAGTATATACGCATATAAGCATCTATCATGTTTATAAATATTCAAATATGATGCATATATATACATATGAAAGTAACTGAAGGATTTTTCAGTGATTGAATGAACTCTAAGAAGCTTCTATTTTAAACTTTTAAGTTCTACACTGACTTAGAACCCTAAGCTTAAATATGACTCTCCAATTCTATTTTCCACAGTATATTTGAGATTCTTTCTGATTATTTGGTGTTCCAAAGCACAATATTAAGTATAATTAAAATAAAAGTCTCTGTCATTATTTTGATCAATCCAATATTGGCTTAACTTGTGTATGAATGTGTACATGTATGCATGTGTACATGTGTATTTATGTGTATGTGTGTATACATGTATATGTGTGTGCGTGTATGTATGTGTGTGTATGTATGTATTTGTGTGTGTATACACGTGTGTGTGTGTGTGCGTTGTGATAGGTATAACTTTGCCAAAAGAACAGAACATCCTGGGGAATCTTCACATGTGTTTTCTCAAGCAATGGCATAACACATCACATAGTTGCTCTTAACTCCTTTGAGACCAACATTCAATAAATGGGACCTCATGAAACTGAAAAGCTTCTGTAAGGCAAAGGACACTGTCACTAAAAATATCACTAAGCATTCCTTTTCCCATCTACACTTAACTTTCTCTTAAAATTTTCTTCCAAGTATCTCTCCCTCTCTACTCATTCAGTCATACACATTATCTGCTATTTATTTCATATCTACTTGTTCCTTCTAAAGTTTTCCCTCTATTTCATTTTCTACCTTTCTAAAACACAGAAAGATAACCAACTCATCTGCTTGAGTTCTGTTCATCTGTTTTCCATGCTGCCCAGGAAAATAAAAATATCGTCTTTGGAAATGATGCTCTAGTCTGCTATTGCTCTGTGATTATCTGCTCTGAACTTAGTTGTTAAAACAGTAATTGTTTCATTGCACATTGTGTGATAGGGCCTGGCATGGTGATTTTTTTCTTTTTAACTTTGTGTTCATGTATTTCTGTATATGTCTTTGTGAATACATGACGTGTGTGCAGGCAGGTACCAGCTGGGAGGGGACATTGGATCCCTGAAATTACTACTGGTGGTTATGAGATTCTCAAATGTGTGTGCTCTGCACCTAGTTGGGTCTTCTGGAAGAACAGCAATGGTTCTTGATCACTGAGCCATTCCTTCCTGCCTATTCAGTGTGTTGTCAACTGGAGATCACTTTGTGGTATTCAAGCAGTCTGATCCATTATGAAATCCACATATATAGACCTTTTAAGCAACAGTAGCAGTGAGACTTAGCTGGAGACAGAGACTTTCTCTCAAACCTCTCCATATATTCTTTTCAATGCAGGTTGGGTACTTGTGTCCCATTTGTTCTAGAGTCCTAATAGCAATCTGGAAGTCCTACTTTATAATCTAGATAAAAATAGAAAAGAGACACTTCTGTCTCACATCACTCATTAAGACAACTAAAAGCCAAGATAATTTTTCTCTTTTGTAATGGAAAGAACAGTAAGGAATATATTTGCATTACCACGTATGTTTGAAAAAAAAAACCCATAGCTTATCATGTCATGTCCATTTCACATAACTAATCAAAGGCATGAAAATCAAAAGGATTAAAGGCAGTCTCACATTGCATAGTGGATAAAGTGAGAAAGGTTAAAGGGAATAAAATGATGTTCTCCAACATACTCAATTTAACTATATCTTATTACAATATAATGAATCAAGATAGAGACTACCACAAAGGATTAAGAACTGAAATCCACAGTAAACTCAACAAAAATCAAGGAGTTTCCTTTCATTAGCATGCTGCTCAGTACGAATGCAATAAAGGCTCCATGCACAATACAAAGTGGTCTAGTATTGAGATCAGACATGGGAAATTAATTTGAATATTATACTTAAGTTAGTGTCTGAAATTGTATTCTATTCAATATTCAATATGTTAAATGGTTCAACTATATTTTATATATTAATATCTATTTGCAAGTTAAACATTTTACTTTTTGTGTAAATACTTTGAAATTCAAGAAATATTTTATATTTTTGAGCATCAGAATTCATAATTACAATAATTGAAATAATTGCTAGCTACCTTAAGTTACTGATGAACTTACTTGTAACAAGTTCTAGACTCTTGCTTCACCAACTGGTGCTTAACTAAGTACCTTTGACATGATATGCAATCCTGTTAGAAATGCAGAATTTTTGCCCCTGCTAAGAATATACAAAGTTGAAGTCTGCATCTTATATGATTTTGATTTCCAAGTTCATAGGGCAACTTCAAGAATCACATACCATTGGTTATCTCTCTAACCTGGAGTGAATTCTACCCTCTGTGACACTCTGTCCCAATGTCATTACAAAACGGCATGGACTGAATCTTGTGAACAGCGGGAACTGTTTTTCTTGTAGATCTCAAGTTGCCAGGAGGCTCTTGTCCAGGGATTACAGGTGGCACTTTCTCATTGGTTCTTCCTAGCACCATTCATCAACATGCAGTCACTTCTGAGTTTCTTTCTTTTTTTTTTTTTTTTTTCCTTCTGGTGATACAAATCACATTGGGGTTTAAAAAAATCGTTTTAAAGTACTCAGTCACCTTTATGTCCAGAATCACATTGTGATGATGTTGAGTGAAGGTTTGTGAACTTTCAGAGACCTGGTTTTGCCTGTAATAGCCTCGCCATCACCCGCTCTGTTCTGGTTGCCACATTATATTCACGTTTTAGTGCTTTGCCTTCTGATCCAATCCAAGCTGTGCCTTGTATTGCACCAGTCTCTATTCATTATATATTATTTCATAATTCTCTGCTATTGCATTATAACCTACTTTACCATGCTATGTCAAATGGTGGATGGACAAAAAAGAGAAATGCCCAGTGATGAGAAGACATTATTTGAGACCAAAGACTGTAAAAAGAAATATGGCTAATTAAACTATTTAACCAGTATTTATATTATTGTCAATTGTCTTGGTGGCTAATACTTAACCATCCATTATACATGAGCACACACAGACACCACATGGATCTTAATAAGCCTTGGCCTGAATTGAGCAATCTTGGCTAGCTCTTAATTCTCTTACCCAAATATGACCCCATATATACATACGGTCCCTTGGACTGCCATACTCCACAATATGCCGATGTTTCTGGCCATGTGGAATGAGGTTCTTTTCTCTAACCCATGGTGTGTGCCTCCTTCCTGCTGCTCCTGGCTGGAATGCCTTTGTCCTCTGTCTAAAGCGCAGGCTTCCTGTTGTAATCTAAGGAAGTCCAACCTTTCTCTGTCTTTGTCCAATCTCAGGCCTTGGCATTTTATTTAACCAATCAGAGTCAATGTAAGTAACAGAAAGCAAGCAGGACCAATTAATTAACATTTAGAATGCTTAACACTCCCCCAAGAATTCCCTCCTTTTGTCTAAAAAAAAAAGCTAAATTTTTTAACTCATCAGTAAAAACAATAAGAACAAATATGAAACAATCAAGAAAAGCATATATAAAAGTTATACACATAATGTTTAGCCTATTTGTATCAGGCCATCTTGAAGAAGAAAAAATCATCTTGGTGTGTCTGAAGTTCTGAACCTAAATAATTTCAACCATATCCTATATTTATAAATCTAAAGATTTTATTTAGACTTGAAAATATCCTTTTAAATCTTAAACAATTCAAGTTCAATTGAAATTTTATAACTATTATGCCTTCAACCCCATCAAAGACATAAGAAGGGATAAAGTTATTATTTGAGTAAATAGGAAGCACAGAAGAGCAGCTTCAAAAAGAAATATGACAGTTTGTTGCCTAGACAGTCCCAAATATCTCTTGGTATCGTTGGAGCATCTTCTTCAGCCTTCTGGCCAAGAATTTTTCACAGACTAAATTGTGTTGCAGGAAATAAGGATTTTTTCCATTCTGTCTCTGCAGAATCAGGACATCGACTTACTTGCATTTAAGCTCTGGTCCATCTTTGGGCTTTATATAGTCTGTTGAGAGAGCAGGGGCATTTTTGCCCAATAGGAATTATCTCCTGATGTGAGATTTCTTTTTGAGGAATTATCTCCTGATGGGAGATTTCTTTTTGATGCTCATTGTCTTCTTCCAAGTCAAATGGGAACTGTCAGGAGCTGACTGTCTTAAATCAAACAATTCTTAAAATAATAAAAACATCTTTAAATGCCATTTCTGTATGCCTATGAGGATTTTGAAGACATCTATCGATTTATTTATAGATCTATCTATAATCTATCTTCTATCTATCTTTGAACAAGCAAACTGTATATTTTAACCATTTACTATCTGTTTAACCTATTAAGTCTATTTTGTGATAAATTAAGACTACTATTTGAAATGACCAGAAGCTCAACTGGCCAGTCAACTTGTGTTATCCAGACTCCTAAATAGATTGCAATAGCAATCCATAAAAGGATCGTAAGTAAACCTGTACTTTTAAATGATTTGTATAGGCACAATACCTCATATAAGAGTTGAAATATACTAATTATGTGTAAAAATATAAAATTATATACCAATGAATCAAAATTGATCTTATTTTTGTATCAATATACAAAATTCTTTACCAATGTATGAAAAGATAACCTTATTTGAGAATAACAAGTTTTGAGTTTCAGAGCAGATTCAATAATCTATCCTTATATCTTATCATTTCTATATTATATACATATATTCTCTCTCTTTTTCTTTTTAAGTCTAAAGAAGGATAGAGAAAAGAAAAAAATAGAAAAGTCCTTGAATCTAATCTCCTATATCTTGCTTAATAAGATCATTTAACAATTTGTAACCATTCCCCACAAACAACATCTATAATATATCAAATGACCAAAGAATCATCGACCCCACATTTTGGGAATGGGGCATTGCTCTCTTAAAACTGCTTCCTGCTGAATTGGGACACAGAAAACCTGTTTGGGGGCCCAAATAAAATGTAAAAATTGGTTAATCAAGTTAATAGTGACATTTGTTGCCCAGTCTCTATGTGCTAAGCAATTTGAATGTCCTGAGCAGTTTGTGGTTCGAAGCTGGACTTTGGGTAGGAAAGTTCAGGGTGTCACTGAAGTCCTGTCTGGAACAGTCTTTGAGGCTGGGCCATCTCAGCAAGCTGTTTGAAGTTGTTCTAGATGCATATTTTGGAGGAAACAGATATTGAGGCAGTCTGGAGGCTGGATCACTTGGGTTACTTGTCTCGTCTTCTTTGGACTCAGATCCTCTTGTTCTGAAAATATATAATTTCTCACAAGTAACATATAGTTCTGCAATTACCAAAATGCCTTGGATGTGCAGGATGCACAAATCAATGAAGGAATATTTTCTGTTTTTTGAAGAGAAGAAAAACATTTGTAAGTCTCCATTCATGCCATAAAAAGATGGCATGTACTAGTATAACATATATATGCTATATATAATGTATTTTAAATTGAAAACACAGCATAAGACTGAATGGAGTTTAAATATTCTCCTCTATAGTAGACATAAATTTATTAATTGATTAAAACAGGTTTATTCTTTGTTGTTCTGGCTTTTTGTAGATTAGGTTGACCTCAAACTCAAAAGGAACCAATCTGTCTCTGTCTTTGTCTCCCATGTTTTGGGATCTAAGGTATGCATTTATATATTTTGTTTTTCCATTTCTCCTTTCTTTGGAGATTTAATTTCTATGTGGATATATCTATCCTTATTGAGACAGGGTTTCTCTTTGTAGCTTGGGCTGTCTTGATTTGCTCTGTAGAGCTCTGTAGATTTAGATTGGCCTCAAACACACAAGGAACCTTTTTTTTTCCTTGTCTCCCAAGTTTTGGGATCATGTACTGTCACACTCAGGCTCAGTGGATTATTAACAATTCTCTTTTAGGGGCAAAATACCTCTTGAAACCAGTTCTCCAGTGGGAACTCCACAACTAAGGAGACTGGCTTGTGATCCTTTTCTCTTTACGTAAATTTAAGATCATGTGCATTTATCCATTAGATCAGTAAGGACATTATTAAACTTAACATCAAGGAAAAAATGCATCATTTTTGAATTCTAGACTGTCTTAAGTAAGCAGTCTTATCTTATCAGCAGGGTTCCCACCCTGCCTACATTGTTTAAACCAGGCTGGTCTAGAATCCAGAGATCTGCCTGTTTCTTCTTCTAGTGTGATGGGATTAAAGGATTAAGGGTGTGTGCCAGGACCACCCTGCTCAAATATTTCACTTAAATCCCAGATATTAGTAACTCTGTAACCCAGAGAGCAACTTTGAACTGCAGTGACAATTCGAAATCTACCCAAAATCTTCAAAAATCTCTTATGTTTTAGCAATGCCAAACCAGAAAAATATCCTTTCTACCTCACGGTATAGAAAAATCAAAGACATTTAAACAAAAATCAAGCAAAGAAACAACATTTCAAAAGCCTTGGCATGTCTAACCATGCTGCACTTAAAGCTTTCTTCATTATTCCTTAGAGTCTAGTTTTGGCTGCATTTCATTGGCGGACCTGTACCAGAAACTCCTGACAGGCACCTAGTACCCAGGGAGCTCATAGCTCCAGCTGCCATCAATTATGCATTATTTATCAGGAAAGGTCTCACTCCTTCCTCCAGTATCATTGTTGGCAATTTAGCATTCCATCTGTAAATTTTTTCCTTTAAGTCTATCCTAGTCTGTACTTTCTCAAAAAAGATACACAGAACCACAATTGTCAGGGTAAAAATCATTTGCATGCTAAGAGGAACAAACTCAATTGGTATCCAAATGTATTGAGGCATTATGAATTCCTCCATTTTTAATCTAGGCTATTAATTTCACTCTCAAATTCTGTTTAGAAGGCTGCCAGTTTTTTAGTACATAAGGAGAGCTAAGCTTTCTACCTTTGCTGCAAGGCAACAGCTTTTGTTAAGTTAGCTGCACCTTTGAAAAGCATTTGGGTTCAGTTCCCCGCTCTTTGGCTAGGAAACTGGCTTTCACCCGGGCCTTCTTATGTAGGTTGTAAGTATGAATTCTAATTGCCAAATGCTGGGTGCCATATGTAAAAAGAAATATGGCTAATTAAACTATTTAACCAGTATTTATATTATTGTCAATTGTTTTGGTGGCTAATCCTTAACCATCCATTATAAATGAGCACACACAGACACTACATGGATCTTAACAAGCCTTGGCCTGAATTGAGCAATCTTGGCTAGCTCTTAATTCTATTACCCAAATATGACCCCATATATACATACGGCCCCTTGGACTGCCATACTCCATGATATGCCGATGTTCCTGGCCATGTGGAATGAGGTTCTTTTTTCTTTTCTTTTTTTTTTGCCTTTAAAAATATTTTTATAGGAAACTTATGAAGCCAAGCAGGGTCTAAAAGGTCAATTATACATTTACAGTTGTTTGAGGCAGGTCTTGGCTGGAAGAAATGCTTAAAAAATACAAGCCCAGTGACATTTGTACTCAATATGGTGTCTTCTTCCTAATAAACCTCACATTAGGTAGTTTTTATTGCTCTCATAATTTTTTTCCTTTATTTTTTATTTCTTCAAGTTACATCTCAATTTCAGTCCCCTCCTTATTCCCCCCTCCAGTCCCACCCTCCTACCCTCAACCCCCCATCCTCTTCCCTTTTTTTTAAGTTTAAGGTATATCTTATTTCTCCCTACAGTTTCCCCTTTCAGTCCAACAAATGGCTCTTTCTCTTATAATAATAAATATAATACAAAACAACAGAGGTAATTAGGCCACAGTTATGAGGGTTATATGGCTTAGCGTATATTCCCAATGTCCAGTCCATATGTATTTGGCACCTGACTTTAACATTCTACTATCTAACCATCTCTATGAGTTTAAAGTTCTATATTTAACTCAACATTCATACTAACTTGCAACACAATTTTTAAAGCATCTTCTTAGATCTATAACACTCTCTTGACTCCTAAACAACTCAAAATTTAATTATGAGACTCTAGTTATCTATTCTTCAACCACCTCAGAGACCTGAGAGGAATAAATATATCTGATTTTATAGGAAGTACAGGGTCTGCAGCTTCCAAAACTAAGAAATGACATACCAGTGGCTGCCTGGATAGTTCCCATTTTCTCTCCATACATTACAGCATCGATCTTCAGTCATTTGGCCCCATTTCTCTGACAGACATTGATTGTAGAGAAGGGGTTATGAAGGACTTACCTACCCTGTCTTGGTAGAGCTAGGCTGTTGACTTACCTGTTTCCAGGTTTTGTCCTTTTTGGACAGCATTCTGTCTACAGTTGGAGCAAGGGGCTTTTCCTACCAAGAGATAGGCTTGCGACTAATTCAATCATCTCCCACTGGAGATTCTTCGATGCTCATCTTTTTTTTTCTGTGGATTTTTCTGTGGATTGTTAAGTGTCGTTTTCCCCATCCCTGGCCTGAGAATCTACCCCTCCCATCACAGCCTGTGCCTGACTGCTTGGTCTAAAACTATTAGGTTATGAATCTATACAGCTCAGAACTCCACAGTCTCCTGTCCTCTTTGGTCTTTTACTTTGATATAAACCAAAAGTCTTCCAAATAGCTTCAGAGGGCTGGCATAGTCTTGCCTGCTACTATTTCTCAAATCTCATTTACTTCTTTCCTGCAGCTACCTGGGCTCTTGCCTGCCCCATTTCACTTCTCTCTATTTTCCAGCTTCTTCTACCAGAGAGCACAACTGTCACTTCTGTCTACAATGCTTTTCCTACAGTAGATGACACATGGCACACACCTCACTTCTTTCTGGTCATTCTAAAGAAATCTTTCCCAGTTTGTCTTTCTTCAACCATGCCATTCAAAAATTAATAAACCCCCTCTTCCAACATAGGCCTGATAGTTTTGCTCCCTCACAGTTACCATAATTGTTTATGCCACAGGTATATGGTTCTCTGATGAGTCAAGTACAAAATCCCATAAGCAAAAGGTCTCCTTCTCCCCTCACTGGTGTATTCTGAGGGCTCACAGCAGCACTACAGAAAGCAAATGGAAACAAAATCACTGACTACTTGCTCATCTGAGCCATTATCCAATCTGTCTTTTTCCTTCTTCAGTCCCACAAAATCCCAACCTTTATTTTTCTAATTAGTCCTTATTTGATCATTGCATACTTGCAATAGATGATGTCTCTCATGAAGCTTTGTTTGTAGCCCAGTTACACTGTAAATATATTTTACTACTATTATTGTGAATGTACTTTTAGTTTCAATTGCTGGATGTGAAATATCAATTATATGAGAGTCTCATTAGTCATTATTTTATCCTGCATTAAAATATGTTTTGTACAAGTATTTGGCAAAAGTAGTAAGCAAAAGAATATATAATTAAACAAGGGAATCTATTCTGTCCTGTATGTATTATATCCATCTTGGATTTGCTAGTCCAATCCCAAATTCCTTGATCATCTTTGTGCCTGAAGCAATGATTTACTTTAAGCTCTTTCAAGGATAGGTATACAAAGGTGACAAATTTGCAGTGTCATTGTATTTTTTGAAGCTATTTGGATGTACTCATTATGAGGGAAACAGTAGGGAGTTACTAAGTACTTTTGAATGTAACAATTATATTTGAGAGTTAATAAATTTAGTTCTCTGGAGAGTGACTAAGTTAAGGGCCATTGTTTCAGCTCAGTGAGGGGTAAGATATATACAGTAACCTCAATAATCCTTGGCTTCTCAATGCTGTCTATGATTCCTTGTCTAAAAGTCTATCAGAACATCTGCATATGAAAATTAGAAGCAAATGAACAAAGTATGCCTTTGGCAGTGGACAATGATGCTTCAAGTTTAAGCATAGCTCTTTTCAGAAAAACTGAAGAAAACATATCTGCAAACTTAATTTCTATGCATGTATATTGTCTATGAAATTATTTGATGAAATGTAAAATTATAAGTAAATTTAATAAAATATTTTTCTTTCCAAATTATTTGTTTTAGGGGCCAGCAAGATGGTTCAGTGAATAAAAGGGCTTCCTGGGCAAGCCTGATGAATTGAGTTTCATTCCCAGAACTCATTGGAAAGAGAGAACAGAGTTCCAAAAGTTTTCCTCTGCACACACACATAAGCCGCAGCATGGGCCCCCAACCCTTCTTGTGAGCATATACAAGTATATACAGAGAGAGAGAGAGAGAGAGAGAGAGAGAGAGAGAGAGAGAGAGAAGAGAAGGACAGGGAGAAAGAGAGATTATAACACACAGTAATACATAAACTGTTTTTAATCCATTTATTCTCCTGTATGTTTCATTTAAATATTTTCCCCTGAGTAAACCATTGACTTATTCACACAAAGGTTTGGAAACAGCTGACAGTACATTTGAAGTGAGAGTGCTAGCTGTGTCTGCTCCACATCCAATCCTCATTGGTGAAGCAGCAGTGCATGGAGAGGCTGGGCAAAGCTCAGCCCTCAATTACTGATCTCTGCCATAAATCTTCACATTAAAATCCATCATATAGTAGAAGAGAGACCATTCATGCTATTTAAGTTCTATAATAGGTATGTCCTCATGCCTTCAACATTATATCAACAGTATAATAATTTATACATATCATTTACCTGTTAACTAGTTCATAAAATATTTAAATAACTGAATATTTCTATTTATACTTCCTTTCATATTCTTTATTCCCATGCTACACACAGATAATTAAGAAAATGATTACATCAATAGATACATGAATAATAGAAGTATATAAGCTTATATATAGTATTTTTAATGTTTCAGTTTTCTAGACAGAGGCCATTTAGAGACCATTATTCTCAGTCTATTCTTTAAGTTTTATAAATATGCCCCTAATTTACTATAGACTCTTATTTGGAATATCACATTGCAGCATCATTTAACAGCTTTATTTTGTTGAGCAGGATTTATTTACTTCCACATGGTCAATTTTATGATGGTTGTTGATGTGCCACTTGAAGACATCCTTCCCACATGATGACATATTAGGAGAGAGAGGACATGAAAATAAGTGGTCATGGCAAGAGAAGGCTGAAATAACCAAGTTGTCTTTCAAATTCTTTAATCATAGTTAAACCTTCAACCTCTTTAAAATATTATTTCACATTGTCATGAGCTTCTATAAATATAGAAATTATAAGTGAGCTTGAAAATGTGAAAAACCATTCTCCTTAACACCTAGTGAAAGAAAAACTGTTGTGGGAAATAAAACCCGACTTCCTGGTGGTGTGAAATGGTAGTTTAATTGTACTTTTATTTTACCTTAAATCAACCTGTTCATTCTCCAAATGATGATAGCCTGAGCTCATTTACTTACTAAGAGAATGAGTTGTTGTCTAGTAGACACTGTGGAGTAAACCTGAGCTCCATTATCAGTCCTGGGAAATGGTCAATGTGCAGATCCTGAGAACCAGGCTTGCCCAGAGCTGTGGGAATCAGAGTCCCAGACAGAGTGCAAGCCTCTCAGTACTCAAAACAGTGTTTTTCCCTTTGAACAGTGAGTGAGAGGGGAACTGTGCTGGGGGAAAAATTGCACAGCAAAGGAAGTGTCACCAACTCTCTGTTTTCCACAATAAGAGTATATTCATTGAAAACCTTAAGAGGAACTGATCTCCATTTTGACTTTGAATTAGCTTGAGGGCCCTAGGTCAAAAAAAAAATATTCTCCATTAATATTAGATATTTTATAGGCCTCGTTACTAATGTTTAAAATTATGACATTGCCTTATTACCTGAAATTGTGATTTATAAATGACAGCAGTGTAAAAATGTCACTAATTCATGATTTTAGAGAGTAGAGCTCATAGAAATCTTCTCTGATATGCTTTATGGATGGGGAAAACTGCAATCCCTTTAATTAATAACCTGCCCTAGAAAACCATCTTTATGGAAGAATATAGAAAATACTTGAAGATATCCAATAATAGCCTGACATCCCCTTTTATTTCAATAGGAATCATTTGCTATTAATAATGGTAAGCAGGGTTTGGGGACATTTTCTGAGTGCAGCATTCTTTGAACTTGTCAGTTGGCTTTATGTTATAGAGAGGAGGCTGATGGGGTGAACCAAGCATGCAGCCATATATAGCATTACAGAAGGTGAAGAATCTATGATGCTTCATCAGACAAGCCATTTCAATTTGTCATTGAATCATAGCAAAGTCATTGCTATCTGAGGAATTATTGCAAAGTTATCATTTGCCATCTTAGGTCTGCTGAAACTACTTTACATATAAATGTTACTAGCACCTTGTAACATCATGTCATTTGAGGGAAATGGAGGTGCAAATGTGCATCATATTTTCACCTAAAATTTATAAAGTGGAAGTGTGTATGTTTGAATTTTGTCTACAATATCATAAATATTGTTTGGCTTTTTTTATTATCTGATATTATTATTGTTGACAATTATTACAGCCACAGACTAGACATATTTTCTCTCTCCCAACTCTAACAAAAACTTATCGCCTGAATTTTCATTGTGGCCAAAACTACTTTAAAAGGAGTTTATATGGCTCTTACTGTTAACCCTTGTGACCTAAGTTCAGTTTCCAGTCTCCACTTGGTGGAAAAAAAGAATCATTTCCTTCAGGTTGTCCTCTACTTCCATTCATGCATTGTAGTACATGGCACACACACAAACACACACACACACACACACACAAAATGCTAGTTTTTTAAACTTCCTGCCTTATGAACACAATATTAAAGAATCAGTTCTTCAAATTATTAGACAGAAAATTACAGATATCAGAACATTTGGGTAGTATATCCTCAAATCCTTGTCAGCTAAATACACGGAATAAATATGAAGCATCAGTAAATGATTTCTCCAAGGCATTGTTGACTTTAACACTATAAGAGAATTTATTATATTTGATCACAAATTAACTTTTCATGTGAGATTTTTGCCCATTCAAAATAATGTAATACAAACGGAAAGTGGTGACGGTACAAGCCTGTATTTCTAGTTCTTAGGAGAAAGAAGCAGAAGGCTCAAAGTTTCAAGGCTATTGCTATCTGCATAGCAAGTTCAGACAGTCTGAGCTATATAAGACTGTCTCAAAAGAAATGCAAATAAATAATTAAATGAACCCATACAGGCTGAAGAGCAGCCAAATGACAGGATATGTAGGAAAAAAAAATCTGAAAAAAAAAAAAAAACTCAGGTGGAAGAGCATCTTTGGAGTCTGGGAGCACCACTCTTGGTGAGCAGAAATTTTCATCTATCAGAAACACTTGGGTTTCTTCCATAAGTTTGTATGGGTTTGTATGAGGCCTTACTATGTAGGCATGATTCATTAATAATTCCACTACCAAGCTGTCTCCACTCTGAAGAATGGGGAGAATAATGAAGGCTAGAACTTTATCATGACTTGATTTTTCTGGTGTCCAGGCCCCATTTACATCCCATTAATGGGCATCATTAGAACAGAAGACAGTCCAACACAGGTCTATTAGCAGTCATTAACAGTAATTAAAACCAAAGGTGCTCTTATTACCCAGGAATTTCCATGAACTTAGAAAGTTTGTATTAACAAAGAATAAAAAAAATAAACTATCAAAGATTCCCCTTCTAACCTGTGCACAGGCATTTGAAGATCTTAATCTCAGCAACTGGACAGAGACCAAACACTACATCCACTGCCTTAGAAAATCTACTCTCTTAGAAAACCACAGGGCTCATAGGCATTATGAACCAGCCACTGTGGCCTGAACCCTAAGGACATTTCTCATAATGCCATACTTTGTTCTGTATATTGCACAGACCAACAATTCCCTAAGCTAATATCCACTCTCCTGCTCTTCCTTACAACAGTAGAACATTTTCCCTCTCTAAACAACTTTTACTAGGGAGCAGTGGGTGGCTACTTTCACTCTGATTCCCTGATAAATAGGAAATGAATGAAGATTTTAGGGCATTATCTTAATGGAATGCCATCCTTTCATTTCTTTCTAGTCCCCTGAGATACATCTACAGCATCGATAAGCCAGTTTTTACTACATAAAAGAAACATTGAGGATGATACAGAATTTGGAAGAAAGCTGGTGCCTGGTTGATAATAGACTCACACACTGACCTTCAGCTTGTTCCTGAACTTTGTAAAGTGAGGAAAATGAAATCTCATACTTGTTTGAGCAACCAGAGCAGTAGCCTACACCATAAGAAAGAAAACAACTCACTGCCATTTTCTCAGTGATAACTGAGGATAACATAAGGAGTCTTGTCATAGTTGTCAAGAAAAATTATGCAACGCAGAGCCTGCCGGGTCATTCTTCCTTTCCTTTCTGAATTTACTCAATCTTCTAATTATCATTAAACCATTTGCTTATATCCATAAAAAAGATTTGTATTACTGTTCTCTTTCCTGCAGGAATTTTTATCCATATAAAAGATTTGTATTACTGTTCTCTTTCCTGCAGGAATTTTTATTATTTCAATGAGAATTATTAAGAATCGAATAGAGACTCCTGCTGCTTAGGTGCAGGCCACACCACTCAGAAAAGGTGAAGGACCCCGCCTGGCAGCTGAACACCACTCCCTAGATTCAGTTATCCAGAACTACTCTACTGCCTCCCCTTCCCAACCTATATCCTTCCCTGTGGCCAGTCACTTGTTCCCAATTCTAGCAATTTCCAGCTTCTCAAGCACAGGGGATATAAGGCAGAAAAAACAGAGGCCCCTGCTGCACCAAAGGCAGCAAGTTGTCAGAAGTCTAGATGGAGACTCCTTAGTGGATTACAGGTCAAGCAGGCCACCAGAAATCTAGGCCACAAAGCCAAGAAGACTGAAGAGGAAATAGAAACCAAGGAACAAAATAGCCACCAACGGACACAAACTCAGAAATCAGCATGTAGACCTGTAATCATTCCAAACCCAGATGCCTAAAGGCCAATGTAAGAACATAATCAACAATAGCCAGGGCAATACGACACCACCAGAGCCCAGCTATCCTAGGACACTAAGACCTGAATATTCCCATTCAGCTGAATCACAAAAAAAAAAAAGACCTTAAAACCAACTTTACGAAGATGACAGAGCTCCTTAAAGAAGAGAGGGAAAAAATCCCTTCAAGAAATTGAGGAAAAGACAAAAAACAACAAACAAACAAAGAAAAATGGAGAAAATCAAGAAATTCCTTAAAGAAAGCCAAAAAAAAGCCAAGAAAACACAAACAGGTGAAGGAAACTGTTCAAGACCTGAAAATTAAAATAGAGCAATAAAGAAAACACATACTGGAGACATTCTGGAAATGGAAAATCTAGGTAAGCAAACGGGAGCTACAGAGGCCAGCAGAATATAAGAATAGAAGAAAGAATTGAAGAGGAATTTTAATCCAGCAACATGGCTGCTCTGGCAAGGGATCATATCCAAAGACCTTCTTGGTCTATGTGATTTGGTTGGAATGGAGACACATTTTGGATTACAGTATGATCTGACTAGAATACATAGTATACGCCTTTAATCCCAAACAATGAGCAGAAGGTTAGTATATAGAAGGAAGTGGCCATGTTTGAAAGTGCTGTCTAATTGAGGAACAAAGTGACAAATCAGAGAAAGATTTGATAGCAAGAGTCAGAGATAGGATATGCCCAACTCTCAGGAGAACAGGAGTGGAAAGGCACATGGCCTAAGAGCAGGACAGAGAGAGAGAGAAGGAAAGAATCTATGAAGAGTTTCTTACCTGGACAAGTTTTACAGAGACAGATTGCAGAGAGAACAAGTTAGACACAGGTGAAGGCAGAACGAGAAAGAATGAGAAAGAGCCAGAAGGTTAGAACACATTGACAGAACTAGTTTGAGGCCAGGCAGAGCAATTTGGTCAAAAGCCAAGAGAAGACTAGAGCAGCTAGTTTGAATCAGCTGGCTTGGAAAGGAGTTTAGGCTGAGTTGAACCAGCCAGTGAGATTTCAGAAAGGGCTAGAAAGGCTTGGGAAGGGCTCTCATCTCATCCCCTCCATCAGAGGAAATAAAAACCTTTCAAAGAATCTTAGGGGTTGAAGATACAATAGAAGAAATAGATTAATTGGTCAAAGAAAATTATAAATCTAAAAAACATCCTAACACAAAACAAACAAACAAAAAAAAAAACAGGAAATGTGAGACCAAGATTAAGAATAATTGGGAATGTATGCTAAGCCTTATAATTTTCATAATTGTGGCCTAAATGTTTCTGTTGTTTTGTGTTGTATTTGTTGTTATAAGAGAAAGAGCTATTTGTTGGACTGAAAGGAGTTGTTGGGGAGATATACCTTAAACTTAAAAAATAGGAAGTGGATGGGGGTGTTGAGGGAGAAAAGGGTTGAAGGGTGGGACCAAAGGGGAGAGTAGGGAGGGGATTGTGATTGAGATGTAAGTTGAGGAAATAAAATAAATAAAAAGCCAACATAAAAAAAAGAATTATAGGAATAGAAGAAGGAGAACTCCAGATCAAGAACCCAGAAAATATATTTAACAAATTCATAGAAGAAAAATTTCCTGACCTAAAGCAAGACATGCCTATAAATGTACAAGAAGCTTACAGAACACCAAAGATTGGACAAGAAAAGAAAGTCCCCATGCCACATAACAATCAAAAGATTAAACACAGAGAACAAAGAGAGAATATTAAAAGCTGCAAGGGAAAAAGGGCAAGTAATATATAAAGGCAGCCATATTAAATTACACCTGACTTCTCAATGGAGGTGTTAAAAGCCAGA
Organism: Lophiomys imhausi; assembly: GCA_907164525.1. Taxonomy (NCBI): domain Eukaryota; kingdom Metazoa; phylum Chordata; class Mammalia; order Rodentia; family Muridae; genus Lophiomys; species Lophiomys imhausi. The sequence continues at coordinate 4,137,819 of CAJQZJ010032342.1, forward strand.
AGTACCTAGACAAATGTCTTACAGACTCTAATAGACCATGGATACCAGACCAGACTAGTATACCCAGAAAAACTTTCAGTCAACATAGATATAGAAAACAAGATATTTCATGTCAAAGCCAAATTTAAACAATATCTATGCAGAATGGGTAAATAACATTCATTATCAACTAAGTGAATAATGAAGCAATATTTTTAACTTCAAAAATAATTTAGTCTCATAAATAATTTTGAAGTGGTCAAACAAGCTTATTGATCTTCGTAAGTGCATTCCCAATCTCATGATTTTGTTGAGAAAAGATTTTTTTTTCTGCTGTTATTTTGAGACATGGGAATATACATTGGCCAGCAGCTGGCTAGCCTTCCAATCCTCTACTTCTCATTCTGTAGTGCTAACATTATAGGCTTATATGACACCATCCATGTTTAGGCAGACCCAAGGATTGAACCCAGTGTCTCTGGCTTGCTAAACAGATATCCTAGCCACAGAGATGCTTCTCCAATTTCACTACAACCATTTAGATAATTGAAGTTCATGGAAAATGTCAATAGAAGGAAAAAAAATCCTTCTGCTTTAATCATTAACACATTTTGTTCTGAACATAACAGTGAAACAATGCACAGGTTTTAATACAAATTAACACCACACTGGGAAGGATAACTATATTACAGTTTGAGGTACTCATGAGCATTTGGCAACATGTGGAAATATTTTATTTTTCTGTATACCACCATGCCTTGTATAGTCAGTTTTTATCAGATACCAGCAAAGAAGCTGATTAAGAAATGATATGAGGATGCTGTCACATAGGATCCCCCCGTCCCTGGCACAAAGCTACCAATACTGTGTTCATGGAAGAACATGAATTTCAATTCCATTTCTCTTTAAAAGACTCTGGCCATTTTCAGAATGTGTCAGATAGAGGGTAGGTACTGGTGTGTTAGTTTGAACAGATTGAATTCCTCACCTGGTGCTCTTTCTGGGAGGTGTCATATTTTTCTGACTAATGCATCACAGTGCTGTGTTCTCTAAATACAAGCATACTGGAGTATTCATCATAATATCCATTCAACTTTTACAAATTTGTAATAATCTCCCAGCAAGAAGCAGAAAATGTCAAGAGTTGATCAATTGCTTGCACTCTGTCAGAAACACCTTTATTTTTTTCATTGTTATTTGTGTCTGGGTTTATTTGATATTTGTATTTATCTCCTACTGTGTGTGGCTTGAAGATCATACTTAGGTCTTCAATCTATCAGAAATTACCTTTACTCTCTGAACGATCACCTCCTTGGGTCTGAAGCAATTTTAAGGCAAAAGAATTTTGCATATTTGTAATCGTATATTGTTTGTGTTTTTATAATTAGCATCTGGCCTAGTTAGAATGCCTCAGTTATAAAAATGTGGGAAGATCTTCAGTATTTATAGGAAGCTATAAATATAATAACATCCCACGTTGTTCCATGATTGAGGGACAGAAGTTTCCAGTGTTTAGAGATGACCTCAGAGCCGCTGCATAGCAATGAAAAGAATATGGAAGCTCTTGGCAGCATTAAGATGGCAATTTTTATCCTACCTAGCAGAATGATTTTCCCCTGTGTTTGCTGGGGTCATTCTACTTTAGAGATTGGAGTTTCAGCTAAGTGTGACATCAAGAAAGCCTTGCACAAACAGCTCCACGGGGCCCAGTTCTAGCTCACTCTCAGTGTGAGTGAACCATTGTACATCTTTCTCATTGTATTTGGCTGTTGTACATGTTTGATTAAAGTATTAACTAGACCTGTGTTTGTGCTTCTATCTGACTCATGTGTGCCTCCTTACACAGTTTCTGTTTACTTCTGTTTTTAGGGAGGTAGCAGTGGCTGCAGGACCAAAGGGTTGCTGTAAAAATTAAATTACTTGGGTTTTGTATTAGCTGCAGACTTGGCTTCAGGCTCTGGCACCTAAATGTCTGTGCCTTGGTTTACTATTCCTCTGTTTTAATATTTTTGAGGCATAGAAGGGTTCCTTATTTAATTTGGCCATCTTTTTATACATACTTATACTGAGACTAAAACTAAAAGCAACCACAAGTGGTAAGCGTTGCGGACTTGGGTCCTTGGTAATTAACTTTTTAAAGATTTTACATTAAAGAAGAAATGATGAGATCTGAGGTTTCCCTCACCTAATCACTAGGGAATTGAAGTATACGAATTCAATATTCTCACTGCAACATTTCTGTGACATTTAGTTTCAGAATCTGTGTCATCAGTCTCAGCCTAGAACAACATCACTCATAGCATATCTTCTGTGACAGATCTGCTTTTCAATGGTGTAAACACATCAGGGGCCATGGCTATCTGGTGTTCTTTGTGAGATACATTATTTTGGACTCTCAATGAAATATAAGTACTTAGTTTGGCAAGTCACAACTCTGCACGTTTTGTATTGTAGCATAAAGCATGTGTTCTGTCCTGGAATTTAATGTATCTTGATAACTCTGCCTCTATTTCCAATTGAAAGGTTACCTATGACTAGACTGGAATTGTCCTGAATAGTGATAGTATTGATCCTAAAGATAGTGTCTGCATTACAAAATATATTTAAATATGCCTCCACTCACACCAGCTCATAGCTCACAATTCATCACTGAGAGTCAAAGAGCACAAAAAAGGGAGAAGAAGATAGCTTTGAATTAATTCAGTGATATTTTGGGGCAACAAAGAGGCAGATTCCAAAGATGAGTCAAAAATAATTATAAGTCAATAACTAAAGTCACCCTAAAGCTCCTATATACTTTGACGATGGTTCCAAGTTGAATCAAATACCTGACTAATGCCTCTATTCTGCTAATGCATTCAGGGACCCTATCTATGATATGCTGATCAATATATAAAGTCAGTGAAAGCAGAAGAAGAACATTTCTAATTTGTTTTTAATATCAACTTCCCCATATAAATCTCTACCCAGAACATGAAACAGTAGATTAAATATAGGCCATGTAAAAATATTACTAACAAAATCATGACATAGATGTTTGTTTATTTAAAACTTGGTCTTGGCCACTCCCCCTCAAGATGGCTCACAGAGTAAGGGTTTTTCCACTAAGTCTGACTGGCCTGCGTTCTATTAATCCCCAGAAATCACATGGTAGAAGAAAAAAAAGCAACTCCCACAGATGTTCTGTACACTACACAGTCACAAGCATGGAGGGAAGACATACACAGAGACAGAGACAGAGAGAAAGAGACAGAGAGGGAATGAATGGATGTAAAAATCAAAAATGCATTTCCAAATATAAAATGTAAAATCATCAGTGATTTCTTTCATAGTTCTATTAAGTTATTACAAATCTATAAATTGCCCAAACACCACTGCAAAAACAAGATTTTTCTCAATAAAGTTCCTTAATTCTGGCTGTCCTTTTCCAGTTATCAATTCTGTAGTCATGACAAATGATTCGGTATTGAATTTTTTTTTCAGCATTGCTTGATAACAACTTTCCTTTCAGAGATGTGAGAAAAAACTCTGTCCCTGAACTCTTAAGCAGGTACAAATATTTCACCCTACTGAGTAAAACATTCCATAACATTTTTTTATACTAACAAGTAATTTCTTCCTACAAGAGAGGTGCAGGAAGGTCTCTGGCTGTCTCAAACCTTGGCTACTTTTTCTGGTTTAATCTTAACTGCATGAACATTTAAAGTCTCCCAGTTTGTATGTTTTCCTCCAGACTACTTTGATGTTTACCTCATCATCCTGGTCCCCTCAGAAAATTATCAAATGCTCACGTTTCTTGTTTTCTGCCCTTCTTCTCCTTCTCTTCTCCCACACCTAGTCAATGCTGATTGACCCATATTTCTCTCAGGAACCAAAGACCCTTTGACATGCTTTCTCAGAACTTCCCCCAAAGATATCAGTTACCACAGAGGCTAGTTGAATACAGAGCAATTGTCAGGCCAGTTATTTGAAGGGATCTGTCTCTGAAATAATCCTAGATCATTATGAAAAACATGAATGTTTAAAAATTATTTTTTGAAGCTGAAATTCAGAGTGTGGAATTGTAGGCAATGAGGCAATGACCATATAAAGGATGGACTATTTAGTCACTCAAAAAAAAAAGGAATATTAGAGATCATGTCCTGAATTAAAACTTAGTAAATTACTTCAGAAAAATGTAACTATAAATGTTGGGGCTATTTCTTTCTACCAAAAAGAAATAATTTAATATCCTTCAGACAAAATTAATAACTACATATTACCTGGTCCCAAACCAACAGTAAGCAATAAAACTAAACAAAACTGTTTTATTGTACAGTGAACTAATTCTTTGAATTAATAAGAGTGTTTGTTCAGCAACACACTCTGGAATAACACTGAACAGAGCCAGAAACATTTCTTTTTCTCCTCTCTTATGAACTTAAAAATCCTTCTGAAGTTCTTTAAGGACAATAAACCACTGTTAAGATAATGAAGCCTTACAAAATATAACTAATGGTCTCTTTTAAGCACATAATTTACCTTCATCAAAATAAAACTTTGAAGTCTTGTTTTGCTAAGCTTCTTAAACCATAAGTCTCGCAGTATGAGAAAGGGCATCAGTTTCCCACACTCAGTTGGTCGATCTTCATTTGTGGTTTTCAAAGATCCCTGTAACTTCATATAACATTACTTTTTAAATATAAGTCACTTTTATATCAGCTATTCTGGTGCATATAAAATATGTTTGTCCATTGATGAGATAGCAAAGGCTGTGCAGCATTCTCAGGAAGCTAGAAAAAGACTCAGAAGGGTAACAACCATCCTGTAACAGTAGGTCTAAAGTGAGTCATGAACTTGACCTGTGAGATTCAACAGTCTGGAAAAACCAAAGGTAACTGGAGACTGCCTAGAGACGTTAAGAGAAAGATGTGAGAATCCCACAGGAAATTTCAGAGAAATTACAGATTTGTGACTTGAGAGTACCGTGTTTTTATGAAGAACACTGATAGCAATTCTGTGTGAAAGAATAATATTAGACTACTTGGCTTCCTCCTAAGTGTTCAGCTTCTATAGAACAAGGGACTAGTGTGTTGGATACTTTGTGGAGAACAGCAGATATTTTATCAGAACTACAGAATGAACATAAGTGTCATATTTCCTCCATCGTGTTTTCTTTTTTGTTCCATCTCTTAGATGTTTATTTTCAGCTACCATACAAGAATCTCATATGGGGAATTTTGGTAAGCCATTGCTAAATATAGCTTAATGATATTTCCTCACAAGCTGATAATAAAGCTGCAAATTCTAAATGATCAAGTTTGTAAGTTGACACAGTAGCTACTTATGAGTCTCTGAAGGGAATTACACTAAACAACCTAAATAACCAAGAGGTATGTACTCAAATGCAAGCTCTCTGAATGCCTTGCAGTAGACATGGAAGTGGATGAAATGACAGCCTTAGACACAACAAAAAAGAACCATATGTATTCCATTTGAGGAAAAAAATGTTTGCAGATCAAAACTAAGATTATGAAGTTGACAAAAACTGCACTTACTGGCCTGGGGAAATGGGTAAAATGTTTGCTGTACAAGCATAGGCTCTTAGTTCACTTCCCCAGCACCATACCAAAGCTGGGCATGGCTACACATATATGTAAACCAGAAGCAGAAGATGCAGATAAGCCGACCTCAGAGCTTCCCCCGCTAGCCAGTCTAGATGAAATGATGAGCTCAGTCTTCAGTGAGAAAACTATTTCAAAAACCCAAATAGACCTCTTTTCACGCCTGACAGATAAGTTCACCCACAGGTGCACACACGCAATCATGCTGTAAGATTTACTATTGTCTTCACTGTGTAGTGTGCATTTATTCTCAACTAAAGAAAGTGTACTATACTCATCACCATTTGAGCAGTGTATATGTGTGTGTATGTGTATGAGTATGTGTGTCTATGTGTGTCTGTGTATGTATGTGTGTGTATGTGTGCGTACTTGCATTTCTCTGTACATGTCAGTGTGCAATGTCAGCATGTATTAACACTGTGCTCATGTGGAAGACAGAGGACAACCTTGATTCTTGGTCTTTACATTCTATCTTATTTGAAGCAAAATTTCTTGTTTTCTGCATTACAGGCTACACCAGCTGGCCTCTAAGCTTCTAGATTCTACTGTCTCAGCTTCCTGACCTGTTCTTGGAGTGCTAGGATTACAGACACGTTTGCTCTGTGTCCATCTTTTATGTGGATTCTGGAGATGTGATGTTAATTCCTCACATTTGTACTGTATGGACTTTTACAAATGACCCGGCTCCCCGTCCCCTTTGCACATTCATTTGCTAAAGTTTACACTGCGTTTTTACCACTATGGATTCAGATGTTAACCTACTACTGTGTACCCAGAGGCTAAACCACTTAAATTATTAATAGTCAAGATATTAAAATGGAACTGTTGAAGAGACAAATGCTCAAATTTAAAAAGCACACAGCACACAGGATTTCTCTTCCTGCTCAATAAATTATCCAATGCAAAATAAATGAAATGTCATTAGAGAGCCACATCCTCATTTTGTCTTGAAAAACCATGAACCTATACTATACTTGCTCTGCAACTACTAAATATTTAGAAGGAATGAGTGACTGGTAATTATAAACACAAATTATAGATATAAAATGCTTTCTTATTATTATATTCAATATTATATTATATTCAAATTTGAGCCAAAACATGCTACATGGTAGAATCCAGTGAGTGGATCTTTAGTAAAGTATTCCACAATTTATCTTATTTATTCCAAATATATGTATACTATATCTGTCAGTTAATATGAAGTGTATTGTGCTAATAATTTATGTATGTGCATGCTCTAATTGTATAAGAACCACTTTGATTTTTGACATTTAAAATTTTAATTCCGGGACTGGGACTGTAATCTCTGCTAAGCTTAGTACATACAAAACCCTAGGCTCAGAACTCTGCAAACAAGACCCTAAATCTCAGGCATAATGTTGCATGACCATGCTCCATATTGCTATTTCTATTTGATTTATTTATTTTATATGCATAAGTGTTTTGCATATATGTATACATGTACACTATCTACATGATTTGTGACTAAGGAAATAAGAAGAGGGCAACAGATCGCTTAGAACTGAGATTAGGTAAGATTGTAAGCCACCATAAGTTTGCTAGGAACCAAACCTGAGGTTTCTGCAAAAGCAACAAGTGCTCTTCACCACAGAGCCTTTTCTTGAACCTCTCAAAATGCTGTTTCTTAACTATTGGCAATATATCCAATGTGAACACACACTTTATCCTCGACCAAGGAAAAATTGCCATGACTAGGACATTTAGGTGGCCATCATCATGTGTGTGATGCAATGTGAAGAACAACTGTCGAGTAGCAGATATGGTATAGCTAAATATTATCTGAAGGATAACAGTTTCTGCTCTTTAACACAAACATACATTTCAAAACATGACAATATCATCCACTGCTTATGAACCTTGTCTTATCTTATTGGCTCAAAATAAAAACTGCAAACACCAAATTGATTTAATGCAATTCATTTCTTTAATTATATCTTCACAGATACAGGACAGATTGAAAATATTAGATAACATTCTTTAATGCATCAGAATTCGCCTTAATTCATCTGACAGTCTTTTTGTAGTGTATGAATAAGATGATGGTGAATGAAATGTTCATTCTCTGTTTATATGAAATCTAAGATCCAGCAAAAACATGCTCCTACTCACTCTCTGGATGTATACATAATGTTTTCTTAAATGCTATTATTTTAAATGAGAATTTTTTAAATTTACCAACTATGGAGTTTGTCTTATATGGTTCTTACTAATAAAATAAAATAAAATCAGTGTTACAAAGCAAAGAAAACACACAACTGAATTTGGAAACATTTTATTTGTAAGATGCTGAACTGCAAATTTTCATTGGTTTAGATATAAGGAAGGGGCTAGAAACTTGATAGCAAAGGACATAGAGCTTTCTGGTCAGGGTTTTCTTAATGATGACTTTTCTTAGCCATCCCTATGTATCTTTTGCTCAATGGGACCCACAAATCTGGCATCTGGTTTCATCCCTCACCATTTATTTTCTGTAACTAAAAAGAGAGTTTGGGGAATAAGCCCAGAAGCCAATGGTGAAAAATAATATACACCAACACAGGCTTGGTAGCGAGGCTGGTAATATTGGCCAGATGATCCACTAGTCCAACTACAATGTGAAGTTTCCTCCCAGGCCAGAAATTCCATTCCATTCACCAGAAGGACTTTGATATACCTTAATGGGGCTTCACTGCTTCTGTGGCACTTCTGGCTTTAAAATCTAGGAGGTCAGATCCTTCATGATTCTTGTTCAGAACAGGAGTGAGAGCTTGCCACCAGATATGTCTAAATGTTGCTGATCTAGTAAAATTAAATTCTGAAAGACCAAAAAAAAAATATTGGTGATAAAACTTTGTCATGTGATCTCTGAGGTTAATAGTGCTAAACATTGTGTCATCACAGTTGGGATTTTCCAGCAAGATTTTCAAATCTGTTTCAAGCACTATTTTGGTGATGTGGGTAAAGGATAATATAAGCAGATGATCTAAGCAGTTCTCGAACTGTGGGTCTCAAGCCTTTTAGAAGTCAAACAAACCTTTCACAGGAGTTGCATGTCAGATAACCTGCATGTCAGATATTTGCATCATGATTCATAACAGTAGCAAAGTTACTGTTATGGAGTAGCAACACAAATAATTTTATGGTTGGGTGGGGGTCATCACAGCATGAGGAACTGTACTAAAGGGTTGCAGCATTAGGAAGGTTGAGAACCACAGCTCTATAGTGAAGTAGAACACACAGCAATAAATGCCTTCCTCAACATAATGTGAAAAGCACTTGGAGAAAATGAGGCACAAGAAAGTATGGGTGGCAGTGAGGATATATGTGACAAACTCCCCAAATCTAACAAGGAGAAAATCCTGTCAAAGCATCCTTTCCAGTGTGGGACATTCCAACCTGAATACAATAGAACACCAAGAAAATCTCTGAGGAACAGAAGAGAACAACCACAAGCAGAAATGTTAGCATTTTTCAAACTGAACAGGTAAGAATGCAGCACAGCTAAGCATGATGGGTAAAATGATGATGAGAGTACTGCATGATGGGTAAAATGATGACTGCGTAGCATGCTGGGTAAAATGATGATGAGAGTACTGCATGATGGGTAAAATGATGACTGCGTAGCATGCTGGGTAAAATGATGATGAGAGTACTACATGATGGGTAAAATGATGAGAGCAGAAGTAACATCATCTCAGGCAGATAGGGTGAGACCTCAAAAACAAGCACTTTTGTTCTTTCTGCCCTTCTTGAGAGGACAAAAATACAGGAAATATGTGGGCCAGAGGCACCGGTTCATGTCCACGTGATTTTGCTTTTGCATCTTGCTTCTCCTTTTCCACAACTGCCAAACAGGCTTAGCTGCCTGGAAGCCTTGGGTGATCAGGTATGTCGTCATTCCTGGAAGGTGTGATCTGTACCTCCAGTCACGTCCCTGATGGGCAACACTGATGGGAGGTACACAGCTGGACCAGTCACTCTGGCCAGCCCACTCCCCACATCACAGCCCAGTCATTCCAGAAAGGAATGTACTCCCTTAGTGCACAATCATATTTTACTATAAGACAGTTCCCCTTAGTTCATTAAGGTAACTTTTATTTGCCTGATGGAATTGTCATCTCAGAAGCATACTGCCTCCGTCTGCTAACCTAGGCCAAATCTGGAAGCTTGGTACTAATAGCTGAGTAGTATTCCGTTGTGTAAATGTACTACAGTTTCTTTATCCATTCTTCAGTTGAGGGACATCTGGATTGTTTCCAGTTTCTGGCTATTAAAAATAAAGCTGCTATGAGCATAGTTGAGTAAATATCCTTTCAGACTCAGAGGTGGTTATTAGAGGTGGAATTCCACCCCTACCCAGTAGATGTGTATTGTCTAATGCCTGGAAATCACGAATTCTGCCTGTGAGACCAGGAAACGGGAGTTGGGGATAGGACAGGGGAACACGAGTTAGAGGGGAAAAGAGAGGAAGAAAGAGAAATCGAAGAAGTGGGAAGAGTAACAGGAAAATGGGAAGACACAGAAGGCAGGGTAGAAAGAAAACAGGGAGGAACAAGGGAGAAGTAGAAAGAGGGTAGGAAAAGAGTTAAAGAGAGAAAGAGGAAAGGGAAGATAAATAGGAGAAGTAAGAGGAATGGAGAGAAATAGGAAGGGGAAACAGCACAAGGAAGTGCTTTAAAACTGCACTTAAGTCAAGGAATTCAAGATGGCAGCATTATATTGAATTAAATAATTGAGTCATACATGCTAAATGAAAAGTTGTATCTGTTTGAAGAAGATTCAAAAATAATTTACTCATAAATAGTAGAGGGAAATACAAGCAAAGATTTACACCCAGAGAAATTAAGCTGTAATTCAAGGACTGCCAGAGACTCCCAGACCCTGAGAGAGGAGAAGGGAGGCTCCAGAGAACCTCAGAGGGAGGCTACCCTGGCCTGTTTTGGCTTTGATTTTATGCTCTACCCTCTGCTACTGTGAGAAAATACATTTTTCTTTATTGAGCCACTGAACTTGTAGTAATTTTTCAGAGCAGTCATAGGGAACTAATAGCTGGGGTGAGGAAGAATTCAATAAAGATCTGGGCAAGAGCAGAAGTGGGTGGAAGTACTAGGAGTCCCTCTGCATGGGTTTGATCAGCTCAGTAGGCATTCAAGAGGAGAGAAGTGAAGTAGTCCAAGTATGTCTGAGTGAATTCAGGATTACTGCCATTTACAATGTCTGTAAGAAGGAACACAAAGAGTGAGGGCAGAGGGCTAAATGCTTTCTGCACACGCTGAAGACCTGGGATCTGATTCCCAGTATCCATGTGAAAGGCCATGTGCACCAGTGAATGGTTGAAACCCCAGTGCTGCCACACAGAGCATTCAGTACCCCAAACCCAAGCTCTGCTGGTGTTCAGTGAGAGATCCTCTCTCAAATAATGAAGGGAAAACAAAAAGACATAACATTACTTCTGGTCTCCATGTGCACATGGTCACACATACAGTCAAACTTGTATGCAAAAGTACACACACACACACACACACACACACACAGTTATATATACCACCCACATAGACACACAATATAAATTAAAATAAAACAAAATAACAATTCAAAGGACTGGCCCCCAGGCCCAATCCTGTGTTAGAGATAGAAGGTGTGAGAAAAGAAGCAAGGAAAGAGTGATGCTAGTGGAAACCCAGTCAAGTGGCACACTCTCAAAGTATCTCAGAAAGGATTGCATGCTCACCTGTGTGAAAACCATGGTCAGAAAGAGGTGGGATGTGCGGATTGACCTTGTTTACAGTCACAAATCATTGATAAACATTTTGAGCATAGTTTCAGTGGGAGAGTGGGAACAGATACTTGACCTGCTGGGCTCAAGAACTTGAAGGGGAAGAAATAAAAGAATGCATTCACAATCCAGAAATCTCAATCCTATTGTTTGAAATTTTGTGGGATTCCTTTATCAGTCAACAAGTTTTATTTAATCTACAAATGTAAGTGAGGACAACACTAGCCATACATGATATTACCAACAATTATAAAAGCTCACAAGCCTACAACCACAACTCAATATCGCTAAGACCGTTCAGCCCTACACAATGCCCCAGCCAGAACCTCAGTAAAGCCTGGAAGTTCAGCTTCTGCCTACAAACTCCTTAGGTCATCTAAACAGCTTAGAACAGAAGGACTGAACATAAAAGGATTGTATAAACATTTTTAACCATTTTTCCATTTTGGTTTGGGCCCCAAACAGGTTTACTATGACCCAAATCAGCAGGAAGTCATTTTAAGAGAGCGACGTCCCATACACAGAGGGTGGGGAGGGTGTTTCTCCGCCCCCCCCCCCTTTTTGGTTATTTGAAGGACAACTGAAAACACTGTTATTTAGGGGAAGAGATTACAAGTTGTTAAATGGTCCTGTGTAATGGGTTTTGGAGGTTAGACCCAGGGTATTCCTTCTTTCCCTTTTCTGTATCCTTCTTTATCTCCTATGTAGGAATGCACGGACGAGAGAAAAATCGAGACACAGCACAGGAAGGATCAAGAAGAAAGGTCACATTATTGAATATGCCCTTATACCCTTGTATATTGATACAAAATTAATTGTATATTTGGCTAAAGTGGTATTGACCATTGTTTATTGTGCAAAAATAAGATTGTATTGGTCTATGTCAGTATTGATATTTGTATATTGATACAAAACTAAGATTATAGTTGGCCACAATGGTATTGACCCTTGTATATGGATGCAATATTAAGATTGTATTGGGCTGCATAGGCATTGATCTTTGTATATTTATACAAAATTAAGAGTATATTTAGCCACATTTGAATAGATCTTTGTATATTGATGCAAAATTTAAGGTAACGCTTCCTAATGGTATCGTACTTAGAGATACTTAAAAATGAAATGTGAAGTTCTGGCCTCTTGATACCAACCGTCTTAAACTGTTTAGGATAGTTAAGAAAAACAAACTCCTAGTCATGCATGCATGACACTTTGTTAGCTACTAAGACAGTCTATTACAGATATTCTCTAAGCTACTCAGTAATCAAGTTGTTAAGAGACAAGCAACATTTGCTTATCTAAATACAAGAGATAGATAGGGCATCTTCAAAAACCCCAAGAGATCTGCAGAATATGGCATTCAAAGATGTGGTCTTAAATTAAGATTTTTTTTTGATATCGTGACATATCAGCTCCTGACAGCATCACCTATTCTACTCCAAGTAGAAGAAAAGCATCGAAGAATCTCCAGTGTGAGATGGTTTAATTAGTGGCAAACCTATTTCTTGGCATGTAAAAACTCCTTGCTTCAACTGCAGACAGACTGCTGTCCAAAAAGGACAAAACTTGGTAGCAGGTAAGTCGACAGCCTAGCTCTGCCAAGACAGGGTAGGTTAGTCCTTCACAATCCCTGCTCTACAATAAATGTCTGTCAGAGAAACAGGACCAAAAGGCTGAAGACTGATGCTGGAATGTATGGA
>CAJQZJ010032342.1:4155879-4180396 GCA_907164525.1 Lophiomys imhausi
CCCATATATATTTTTTTTCCACTGTAACCATATGAATCCATGATGTCTGAGTGCTCCAGCTGAAGTAGAACAGCTTTCCAAGATGATCTCTCATTAGAATCTGAAAGGGAAGATTCTGAGGAAAAACCTGACCATGCCACTCCAACCTCTACTGTTCCATTCATTGTATCCATTCATCGCAAATGACAAATTCATCTTATGCCATTCATCACAAACATTACACACAGACATAACATAGGACAACAAAATTTTTTCATTCCACCTCCTGGGAATGAAGTTGAAAATATTTTTTGGGCACCCTTTAAAAATTGAGATATTGGCCAATTCCTGGGATGGTCAGCTATAGCTTTTTGTTGTCTAGGTCTCTATATGATCGATCATTTTGGGCTAGCCCTTTTAAAGTTGATTTGCATGCCTTTTTTTTTAAATTAGTAACTGAAGCAGTCGTTAGGCTGAATCGTTTGGCCTATTTGTCTTGATATTGTCATTCAGACTTTTGCTCTGAAAATAAATTTTTTCTTTAAGGAGGAGAAAGGCATAGATTAATTTTGTAAGTCCATTTGAAGCATGAACTCTGTCCATCCTGGATAAAAGATTGGAATATCATGAACACCATAAACTTAATAATATATTCTTACCATGCGAAGACATTCATATTTCAGCTAATGGGAGGTTCTCCCTGGTCAGATCTAATCTTTATAAGTTTTTTTGGTAACCACATTTTTTCATTCCCTGTAGACACATAGGCATAACCACGTCCCCATCTTAAAACCATTGCAGGTTTCCACTCTAAAGTTAACATAGGGATAATTTGACTTCTTCGTTTCCGATGTTTATCCCCTTGATCTCCTTTAGTTGTCTTATTGGTCTAGCAAGAACTTCAAGTACTATATTGAAGAGATATGGTGAAAGTGGGCATCCTTGTCTTGTCCCTGATTTTAGAGGAAATGCTTCAAGTTTCTCTCCATTTAATTTGATGTTGGCCACTGGCTTGCTGTATATTTCCTTTATTATTTCTAGGTATGGTCCTTGTATGCCTGTTCTCTCCAGAACCTTTAGCATGAAGGGGTGTTGGATTTTGTCAATTGCTTTTTCTGCATCTAGTGAGATTATCATGTGTTTTTTTTTCTTTCATCTTGTTTATATGGGAAATCCCACCCAACAGCAGATCAAAACAGATGCTGAGACACACAGTCAAACATTAGGTGGAACTCTGGGAGTCCTATATAAGAAAGGAAGGAGGAATAGAGCAACTCAGAGGGGACAAGAACAACATATGAAGATCAACAGGATCAACCAAGCTGGGTCCCTAGGGGCTTACAGAGACTGAAAAACTAACTAAAAAAAGAAGAAAGAAGCTTAGACTAGACCTACACACCCCCTATATAAATATAGATGATAGGCAACTTGCTCTTCATAGGGTCTCCTATCAAGTGTGGGGGGGGAGAGCGGGTCTCAGTCATGGACTTTGTTATCTGATAGTGGGACACTTTACCCTAGCTGAGCTGCCATGTCTGACACCAGAGCAAGAGGAAGCTCTTAGTTCTCATATAACTGATGAACTAAGGGAGGCTAATGTATAGGGGCCCCCTCAGCTGAAGAGAAGGATAGGAGGGAGAGGGCATAGAGGATGGAAGGTTGGAACCTGGAGGAAAGGAGGGACAGGCCTGTGATCAAGGTATAACTTGAATTAATACATAAATGCTAATATTAAAAAAGAGTAATTATGTGTCTTTCATAAAGGTAGTTAATTTTTTAAAAGTAGATTAAGGCTAAAACTCTTTGTCCATGAATTTTAGCAGAGTGAACTAATGCATACAAAATATCATCTATAGTTGTTTCTTGATTTATAGGGAATAGAATATAGCATGAAATAGTTAAATTGTTGCCTTTATCATGCTTAGAATCATTCTAATACATTTGTCATCTTATTTAATTTTACTGTGGGCATCATTTGGAATCTCACTTGGAAATGGCATCAGAACCTTCAGGGATTTGTTCTGTGTGACTTAATATTGAACTTTATTTTCGACATAGCTTTGTCGACGTTTCTGTACAACTTTTATTTTAGGTCTCTACAGCACTTAACAAAATACATGTTACTGTTGTTTCAGTTACTGTTGTCTTGCTCAGGAGTCCATCCAAGATTCCCCTAAACACATAAGATCAAGATGCATGAATCAGATGTGGGGCAGAAATAATATCTCCCTCATAATATCACTATTTAAAGACTAGTATTTAAAATAATCATTAAAACACCTGTGATTCACCTGTCAGAATGGCTAAGATCAAAAGCTCAAATGACAGCATATGCTGGCGAGGGTGTGGAGAAAGGGGAATCCTCCTCCATTGCTGGTGGGAGTTCCGGCTTGTGCAAACACTATGGAGGTCAGTCTGGTGATATCTTAGAAAACTTGGAATAGCACTGCCTCGCGACCCAGCCATACCATTTCTGTGTATACATCCAAATGATTCCTAACCGAATCAAAAGGAAGTTTCATCTGTGTTCACAGCAGCCTTATTTGTAATAACTAGACACTGGAAACAACCCAGATGTCTCTCAACTGAAGAATGACTAAAAACTGTGGTACATCTACACAATGGAATACTACTCAGCTATCAGAAACAAGGAAATCATGCAATTTGCTGCCAAATGGATGGAACTAGAAAAGCTCATCTTGAGTGAGATAACCCAGACTCAGAAAGATGCACATGGCATCTATTCACTTATAATCGGATTTTAGCAATAGAGTAGAGGATAACTATACTACAATGAATGCACCAAAGGGAACATGAACATAGACTTTGTTTCCTATCAATGAGACACTTTGCCCTAGTGGTGCTGCCTTCTGGGCCCCCAGTGTATGAGGAGGATCTTGGCCCTCATATGACTGCTGAAATGGGGCGGGAGACTGTTATGTAGGGACACTGTACTCCAGAGGAGTGGGATGGAAGGGATAGGGGGTAGAGGGTGAGAGGGCAGGACTGGGAGGGTTGGAAAGAGGACACTGTGATGGGGATGTAACCTGAAGTAATAAATAAATATTAAAAAATAATAAAAATAAAAACAAAAAAAAACACCTGTGAATTTTCTTCTCTCTTTTACTTTTTAACCAATTTTGAAACATCTAAAACAACATAGATTGAATACAGAAAAATTATTTTAAATTGAGGAGAATTATCAATACATAACTTGTTTTGTCTTCTTAGATACTACAAATATAATAGAAAATATAATAATATAATATCCAAGGATATTTAGATACAAAAGGTACAGGGATGGATTCAAAGGCATAAAATAAATTACAGAAACTATCTAATTGAAATGTTTGTGGTCATCTCAAGAATCATGGGTTTCAACTGAACATTGCAAAATGTTTTAATTTAATATTCTGTATTTTAAAAACTTACTTGGGTCAGCAAGAAACATTTTGATTAACTAGAAAATGGTTTTCAAAGGTAAATTGCACATGTAAAAGTCCTTAACATGGTTTTCACCTCAGCTAAAAAGTAAAACATCGCCTCCACTATGGAAGTCAGAGTGAAGGTTCATTAGAAAAAATTTTTTTAAACCCACCATATTATATTCTTGTATTTATACTCTTGATCTACTCTTTTATCACTCCTAGATGAAATGCTAAAGAGCTTCATATTTTCCTAAAGAGAAATTTAGACGTCCATGTTCATTATTAACTTTATTCACCATAGCGGAGAGATGTCATCTGCTAGATAGCTGTCAGCAACCACCGCATAAGGAATTCATGGTGCATAGATACAGTGGATTTTTATTCTACAATAAAAGAAGTGAAATTATGAACTTCACAGAAAAATGGATAAAAGTGGAAAATACTATACTTAGTACTATAACGCAGGCACAGAGATACATGCTCCATGATCTCCCTCAAATGTGAGTTCTAGGTTTGGTAGTTTAGACTTATTTGTTTAAATTGGAGTATCTATAGAGTCCAGGAAGCCAGCAAGGACCCATGAGGTGTCAATAAAGACATCCTAATGAACGAGGGGATAATAGAACACATATGACATGAAAGTAGGTTAGAGAAATGCTGGATATTACATATTTCATTGGGGATTTGTGGGGGATACAGGAAACAAAGAACTGGTCATGAGTTCATCAAACTAAGGATATATATGGCAAACCCTTATTGAAACCCAATTTTTGTGATGTGTGTGTATGCACATATATAACATTTCTTTTGTTTTTAAGGATTTGAATGTAGATGTTCTGCATGAGTTGATCAAGCTTTTCATGAAAAACATGAGTTATTAAGAAAGTCTCTGTCCCAGGTACAGGATAATCCCCTCTTAGTTGTTGATTGGGCAGAACCATAAAATAACATAAGCTGCTAGAACAGCTCTTCATTCCCACCAAAACTAATAGATAAGAACTTATTGTTGGAGATACAACACAATTCCTTTTGTAGGATGTAGAGAAATCAAGTTGGAACTGACATGGAAATGTCCTCCCTGCTGGATGGTTTTCACAGAGCCTGCAGGAGTTAATCATGCCAACAAATGAGAAATGTCATCATTGATGTTACCTAGGGAAAAACAAAGCCCCCTCAGGTTAGAACTCTGTCCTTCTAGATAAGATGTGTGCACTGGAACAACCCATCACTTTGGATTGGATATGAGGCCTGGTCCACATGAGGGAATTTATGTTATTACTATAAACCTGGCCAAAAGCCTATGACTCAAGAGGTCATAAGCACTAGGGAAGAACCTACTCCTGGTGTCTTGCTAAGCATGCATGTTGTGGGTCTTCTGTCTAAATATTTATGTTTAGGAACATAGATTATTAATGCCATATTCCTAACACAAGAAACTTCTATGCACAGGCAGCAGTGTATGTGGAGACTCATTAGCTAATCAAATGCTGAGAATAAGTGACTCTTGAAAGCTCAGTCCTACGTGGATAATCCACATCATGGCCCCTCCACCGTCAAATGCTCAATGAGCATTGTGGAAAATAGGTGGAAATAGTGTAGGAACTGGAGGGGGAGAAGAAACTTTGTGTAATACTCTCTTCTACTAGGCATGACCCAGTGTCTGCAGTCATGAATTTACAACAACTGTGGTGACTTGCATAAGAGCAAACCAGCAATATCAGTTAACATTAAAATAGACAGCATTAATCGACTTCAGTTTGTTTCAAAGAGAAGAAGATGAGATGGTTGTAGACAGAGAGAGGGAAATATAATACAGGGAGTGAGGTACCTGGCTCCCTGAGCTCCCTGAAGGAAGTGGGAAGATGGAGTTGAGGCAGATAACCCAGCACACATTGTTTACATGTGTGAAATAATCAAAAAAGATGTTGTATTGTTAAAAAGAAAAAAAAATTTTTAGATAGAATAGACATGGTCACTGCTTAGGTAGAAAAGTAAAATTATATGAGGAAACATAAAAATGGACAAACTCTCTAATGAGGAATTTCAAGAATGGTTTATAAGAACAGCAACTTTGCATGAATAAGAGACTCCCTCTTTCTGTACTGGTGAGGATGAGGAGGAGAATCCTTTATGAGAGAAAGAAGAGACTCCAGGGTATAAAGGGTAGCATGTTGAAAAAGGATTTGAAAAGTAATATACTAAAATTTTTTATCTTTAAGACAGTAAAGTAGACCTCTTTTTAAATAATAAGTATAATATGATATATCAGCAAATGTAGAAAATGGAATAATTTATAGATTTAGCTCACATTTTTACCAGGGTTGACCTGTCAAGTTCTCATCCCATGAATGTAAAGCAAGTCCCCTGCAGATGAGAAACTCCTTTCCTGCAGCTCATATGAAAATGCCTCCATAAGATCAGGCTGTAGGTAAGCCTGCAGGGCATTTCCTTGAAGAGTGACTGATGCAGAAGGGCCCAGCCCACTGTGGGTAGTACCAGCCCTGGGCCAGTGGTTCTGGGTTCTGTGACAAAACAGGCTAAGCCATGAGGAGCAAAGCAGTAAACAGCATCCTCCATGACCTATGGATCAGCCCCTGTCTCCAGGGTCCTGACCTGCTTGTGTTCTAGTCCTGCCTCCCTTTGGTGATGAACAGTAATGAAGAAACATAAACTAAATAATCTCTTTCCTTTTCAAGTTGCTTTGATCATGGTGCTTCATCACAGCAATTGTAACCTTAGGTGCATCAAATGTGCACACAATTAAAACTATTTGGGGTTATGCTTTAGTTTAGATAAGGTGGGTTGGTCCCAACCTATGACACTGTTGAAAGGTGGTTGAACTTTGAGAGGTAAGATCTCTTGGGATCTCTCAAGAAGTTATTATCCTCTTTAAGGTGATAAAGGACCTATTCTCTAGCATTTCAATTCCAGGCCCAAAACTCTTGCTCTCCTGTCTATTTCTACCATGATATATTGCCTCACTCCAATCCAGAAGTGTGTGCTGAAACCTCTAAAGGTGATGAGTCAAAATAAACCTTTCTATCCTTGAAGTTATCATAGATATTTTGTTATAATAATGGAAAGCTGATGAACACATTAGACTTAGTGACTGAGTGGGTAATTCAGGTTTAATGGTTCCCTAGAGAAGCACTTTCTGAAAGGATAACAATTGAGTCATTATCTGAATGACAAGAAAAAATTAACTAGAAATAGAAGAGCTCTTAAGTTCCTAACATGGGAAAGACCACTTTTACTTATTTTTTTTTTTTATGGAATAAAAAGCCATATGGCTGGATAATTGGAAATAAAAGAGAGAGGCACTAAATACAAAAGTACTACTTGGATCATGTCAGGGAATGTCAGAAGAAACATGTTGAGTTCTATTATAAGCAGAAAGAATTGAATATACTTAAATTGTAAAGAAAGTTAAAAACAGACATTATAGAATGAATTGTCTGAGTCCTTGACAGGGAGTAACGTTAGACAAGCAGAAGCCCACTGGGACAGTTAGAATGTTGAGAAGAAATTGAGAAAAAAGAGACAAGACATATCAAGGGCAATTTTAAGATTACAGAGACCTGAAAACATAAATGAGTGAAAGATTGTCGATGTAATTACTCTAGGAAGAATCAGCTGAACCTGGTATCATGCAGACTGTGTCTTCTGCCATTTAGTGAGGGCATGTGCTGGAAAGAAACAGGAGGAAAATTAACATATGTCAAAAAACCAAATGAGCACACTCTTACATGAGGAAACTCAGCAACAAGGAGGCTATCAATAGTAAGAACTTGGTGATATTTATGAATTAAAAGCTTGGGTGATATAGCAATAGATTATTAAAATAAGTTAGCTTAAAAAATGGACCTTATGGGAAAAGGGCAGTTTTTGTTTGAATTTTGCCTTTTCAGATGACTTGACTTAAGAGTTGATCACTCAGCCGGGCGGTGGTGGCGCACGCCTTTAATCCCAGCACTTGGGAGGCAGAGGCAGGCGGATCTTTGTGAGTTCGAGGCCAGCCTGGTCTACAAAGTGAGTCCAGGACAGCCAGAGATATTCAGAGAAACCCTGTCTCGAAAAACCAAAAAAAAAAAAAAAAGAGTTGATCACACATATAGACTGGTATGATAAATTTAAAGAAAGGACTGTTGAAACAGAAGAGCTGAAGAACCCAAAAGTCTAGTACTCCACTGAGGAATAAAACTACCCAAATGATAAATGAAGGACAATGACAACATAGAAACTTCAGAGATGTGGGCAGAAATTTTATCTGTGTACATAGAAATATGTGGAATTACAGTATTCATATGGTATAATATTAAGTCTATTAAAACTTGGAGGCATGTATTAGATAATATCTAAGATTACACTAAGGAACTGATTAGAAATTGAAAGTAAATGTATGACTACTAATCTGCAATTACTTAATTGCTATTTATTATTTCTGTCAGTAGAACAGTCATTATGAATAAGAAAATTACTCAGAGCTCCTTAACCTGTACACACCTCAGATCCTGTGATAGCTTCCTTGACATAAATTAACTAAATTAACAAACCAAAGTTATTTTCATTAAACAAACCTTGAGAGTTCATTTCTACTACCCTCATCTAAGTCATTTTTGGTCTTGAAGGGTCCCATTCTTATAGTGAGGTTGATACCTTGAAATATTCCTTGAGTTTGGAATGACTATTAATTAGTATATATATGACAGAATCCAATGACACTCTGCTATTTTGAAGAAGTATTTTTGGAATCAAATCTATTGGACAGCTGGAGTTTAACTTGTTGAAATATTATTCATTTTTATTTTTAATTTTTTACTCCAAAGACAGAGTTCCATGCAATGTTGTATTTTGTATGCATTAAAAACACTAAGTGAAGCTTTTTTTCTCTATATGCCAAGTCTTCTTATGTAGAGAGCTGCGATATGCCGCGCCTTAAAGATGGCGCTGGTCTCTGCCTTCCACCAGCCCGACGGTGAGCGCTCTCGGTGGTAAACAAGTCCATATTTGGCAAAGACCGCTGATCTGGCTTGCTTCCACATACGTGGGCCTCTAAGATTGCACTACGTGGCTTTACTTGATTGGCTGTTCATTTAGTATTTAGCCTGTGGGTTGGGTCTGCCCGGGCATTCGGAAGACTGTTTTCAAGGGACCTGAATAAACTGCTTGAGAAGAGCTTTTGCGAGTTGCGTCGTTCTTGCCGGTCGAGAGGGACGCGACAAGTGGTGGCCCGTACGGGGAACCAGAAAAGACTCAGAACTCCTGCAGTCAGGGGCAGTGCACTGGTAAGTTCCTGGGATAAATCAGGACAATAAAGTTTCACGGAGATAGCGAACGCAAGGTAAAGTTTCGCGGATAATAGCGAACGTACGGTGAAGTTTCGCGGAGATAGTGAACGTACGGTAAGGTTTCGCGGAGATAGCGAACAAAAGATACAGTTTCGTGGAGAAGCTGCAAACTGAAAGTAAATTTTTAAACATGGGGTTGTCTGAGTCACACCCAATTTTTCTGGCTCTTCAGGAGCTACTTTTAGCTAGGAATTTGAAGATTAAGAAGTCTACCCTAGAAAGATTTTTGAATGAGTGTGATTCCGTGGCTCCGTGGTTTGCGGTGTCCGGGAATCTTACGGTATCCTGCTGGGACAAATTAGGCAGGGACTTGGATTTTGCTTGGGAGCAAGGGACTCTGAAGCATGGAGTAAGACCGATTTGGAAAATGGTGAGGAGTTGTTTAGAAGATCAGAGATGTTGTAATGCAATCAGAGAGGGAGAGTCAGCCTTGGAACTGCTGCAAGGGGAAAGATCTGAGCAAGTAGACAGTGACAAAGGCGAAAGATTTGAGCAGGCAGACAGTGAAAAGGGAGGCAGAAAGAAAGTTCCTCTCTATCCCGATCTTACAGATTTTAGAGATTTTAGAGATTTTGAGGACTCAGAGAGCACAGATTCTGAAGGAGAGCTACACGCTCTACTAGAACAGTTGGAGAGGACTGTTATAAGAAAAAAGGAAAAGAAAAAAGTAAAAGAGAAGGACACGCAGGCGGCAGTCGGTGTGGGAGGAGCCGCTGCTGCAGTCGGTGTGGGTGGAGCTGTTGCCATGGCGCCTGACACGTCAGCAGCAGTCGGAGTGGGCGGAGTCGTCGCTACAGCGCCTTCAGCCACGCTAGCGGCAGCTGGTGTAAACAAAGCCGTTGCCATGGCGCCTTTAACTCCTCCTCCATATCCAGAAGCCACTCAGATAGATCAGCATGTTCAGTCACTGAAAGTAGGGAGATCTTTCTGCCCGGGGATGTGGACACAAGTAAGAACAGAATTACAGTTTGCTTATCCTGTATATCAAGACCCACAAGGGAACAGGTACAAGGAACCGCTTGATTTTAAGGTGGTAAAATCTCTTGCAGAGTCGGTTTGTACTTATGGTACTACCGCTTCTTTTACAATGGCTCAAGTGGAAGCATTAAGCAGACATTGTATGACTCCAAGTGATTGGAGTGGCCTGGTCCGCGCCTGCTTAAGTCCAGGGCAATACTTAGACTGGAAAGCTTTCTTGATTGAGTATGCTACTGAGCAAGCAGCCAATAATCAGAGAGATGGAAATCCAGCCTGGGATAGAGATATGCTGCTTGGGCAGGGGAGATTTGCCAATCAGCAGATAGGATATCCTATTCAGATTTATGAGCAAATAAACAAGATAGCTACCAAGGCTTGGAGATCTCTTCCTAATAAAGGGGAAGTGAGTGGGAACTTAACTAAGATTCTACAGGGCCCCATGGAGCCCTTTTCAGATTTTGTAGCACGAATGGTGGAGGCAGCAGGGAAGATTTTTGGTGACCCAGATGCTGCTTTGCCACTAATAAAACAGTTGGTCTATGAGCAATGTACCAAAGAATGTAGAGCTGCTATCACCCCTTATAAGAACAAAGGCCTAGAGGCTAGGATGAAGGTGTGTAGAGAGCTTGGAGGGCCGTTAACTAATGCTGGTCTCGCTGCCGCAGTAATACAGTTGGCCAAAAAAGGTGGAGGAAGTTCAGGAGTTTGTTTTAAGTGTGGCAAAATGGGACACTTTAAAAGACAGTGCCCCAGGGGAAGGAGTACAGAAAGTACAGGAAGTGTACAACGCCCCAGGCGGCCAGGGTTATGCCCAAAATGTAAAAAAGGGAACCATTGGGCTAATGAATGCTGTTCAGTGATAGACATCCATGGCCAGCCTTTATCTCAAGGTTACGGTGGCGCTCGTCCAAAAAACGGACAGCGGGGCCCACGACCTCAGGGCCCACAAATATATGGGGCAGTAGAGAATCAGGACAAAGAGCAGAATAAAGAGAGATGGCCAACCCTCCGCCATCCGAGAGACCGCGGAGAGCCACTGCAGGCTCAGCAGGATTGGACCTCTGCTCCACCACCAGACTCGTATTAACACCCCAAATGGGGGTCCAGTTAATTGAAACAGATTTTAAAGGACCCCTTGAACCTGGTACAGTTGGTTTGTTGTTAGGGAGGTCATCATCGGCCTTGAGAGGACTTATTGTCCATCCTGGAGTTATAGATCCAGATTATACAGGAGTGGTTAAGATCATGGTAGCCTCCCCCTGTGGTATAACGGCTATCTCTCCTGGAGATAGAATTGCTCAATTGATCATATTGCCGAGCTTACATGACCGCTATGCAGCAAAGGATAGAGAGAGAGGAAAAGATGGTTTTGGGTCCACGGGCACAGATTTGACTTTTCTCTCCCTGGATTTGGTCCAACGCCCTGTCTTGGAATTAAAAGTTGATGGTAAAAAGATCCTGGGCCTTTTGGATACTGGGGCTGATAGGAGTATCATAGCAAAGAAAGACTGGCCTTCAGGTTGGCCTGTACAAGCCTCTTCTCAAACACTTCAAGACCTGGGTTATGCTAGGACTCCAGATATGAGTGCAAGGTTATTAAAGTGGCAGGACCAAGAGAACCACTCAGGAGAAATGCAACCATATGTACTTGAGCTCCCTATCTCCCTTTGGGGAAGAGACCTTTTAAAGGATATGGGATTTAAATTGAGTAATGACTATTCTGATTCAGCCCAATGTATGATGCAAGATATGGGATATGCTCCAGGCTTTGGAATAGGAAAATATTTGCAGGGACGAAAGAGTCCCTTATCTGTACAGCAAAGACAAAAGAGACAGGGCCTGGGTTTTTCCTAGGGGCCACTGAGGAGGGTATTCCTATAACTTGGAAGACGGAGGATCCAGTATGGGTTCCTCAGTGGCCACTTTCCTCTGTAAAATTGAATGCAGCCAAAGATTTAGTGGATGAACAGATGTCTTTAAAGCATATAAAACCATCTGTATCTCCCTGGAATACACCTATCTTTGTCATTAAAAAGAAATCTGGAAAATGGAGATTATTGCATGATTTGCGTGCCATAAATCAACAAATGCAGATCATGGGTCCAGTGCAACGCGGCTTGCCACTTTTATCATCTTTGCCAGCCTCGTGGCCTATTATAGTTATAGATATAAGAGATTGTTTTTTCTCCATCCCTTTGTGTGCCAAAGATAGTGAGAGATTTGCATTTACTGTTCCATCCTGTAACCATGAGGAACCTGATCAGAGGTTTGAATGGGTAGTATTACCCCAGGGCATGGCAAACAGCCCCACTATGTGCCAACTATATGTGGGGGAAGCCATTGCTCCCTTGAGAAAGAATTTTCCAGATTTGAGATGTGTTCATTATATGGATGATATCTTACTGGCAGCTAAGAGTGAACAAATGTTAGATCGGGCCTATGAAGAATTAGTTCTATTATTAAAAAAGAAAAGGTTGTTTATTGCTCCTGATAAGGTTCAAAAGGAAAATGTGGTTGATTATTTAGGAGCGAAGGTTGGACCTGAAAAGAAAATACCTCAAAAGATTGAGATAAGAAAAGATAATTTAAAGACTTTAAATGATTTTCAAAGGTTGTTAGGAGATATCAATTGGGTAAGAGGCTATTTAAAGCTACCAAATTATGAAATAAGACCCCTATATGATATTTTGAAAGGTGACTCAGCACTTAATTCTCCTAGGCAATTAACAGACGAAGCAAGAAAAGCATTATGTAAAGTGGAAGAAAGGTTACAGAGTGCCTTCCTAAAGAGATGGCAGGAAGGACAGCCCATTGCATTGTGCATATTTGCCACCTATAGTCAACCTACAGGATTGTTATGGCAGGACGGACCATTATTATGGACCTATTCAAAGATTTCTCCGAAAAAATCCATAGAACATTATCCCACTGCACTTGCTGCTTTAGCCTTGAATGGTATCCAACAATGCTTGCAGTCTTTTGGAGTTGCTCCTGCCAGTATAATAGTGCCCTATTCCAGTTATCAAATTAAGATTTTGTGTGGCACTGTAGATGACTGGGCAATATTGCAATGTAGCTTTGAAGGAGTGATTGATAACCATTACCCTAAACATCCATTGCTATCATTTTTTAAGGAGCACCCAGTAATATTCCCTAAGGTTACTTCAGCAGTACCACTTCGAGGGTCACCAAATGTGTTTACTGATGGCTCAAAGACAGGCTGTGGAGCCTATTTGATAGAAAGACAAGAGCCCGTGTTATGTCAATTTCAACCGGGTTCCCCCCAAATAGTAGAATTGAAAATAGTAATTGAGGTGTTTAAAAAATGTCAATTTGCATTCAATTTGATTTCAGATTCAGTTTATGTGGTCAACGCAGTAAAAATATTAGAATTAGCAGGTCCTATTAAAAATAGTAGTACTGTATGTGCCTTATTACAAGAGTTACAAGTTTTAATCTGGCAGAGAAAAAGGTGTTTTTATATTCAACATATCAGAGCACATACAGGATTACCTGGACCATTAAGTGAAGGTAATGATAAAGTTGATCAATGGACCAGGATGGAATGCATTTTTTGGAGCTCATTCCTGGACCAAGCCAGACAGTTTCACCAATTATTTCATGTAAATGCAAAAACTCTACAGCAGAAATTCCATTTGTCTAGAGCAGATGCTAGACAAGTAGTTTTGGACTGTCCTCAGTGTGTGATTCATCATCATCCTCCCAGTGTGGGAGTGAACCCTAGAGGGTTGATGCCACTCAAAATCTGGCAAATGGACGTTACCCACATTTCAGAGTTTGGAACCTTAAAATATATTCATGTATCTGTGGATACCTGCTCAGGTATCATACATGCTACACCTATGAGTGGAGAAAAGGCTCGCAATGTCATAGGACATTGCTTAGAAGCCTGGGCTGCATGGGGAAAACCACAGCAGCTGAAAACCGATAATGGACCAGCCTATACGGCACAGTCCTTTGTCTCCTTCTGTAATCAGATGGAGGTACAGCTTAATCACGGATTACCATACAATCCTCAAGGACAAGGAATTGTGGAACGTGCTCATCGCACCTTGAAAGAATGCTTACAAAAACAAAAAGGGGGAATAGGCCAAGGCCGTACCCCCAAGGAGAGAATATCTTGAGCCTTATTTACAGTAAATTTTTTCAATTTGCATGCTCAAGGCCGCTCAGCAGCGGACAAACATCAAGATTCCCATGGTTCACCTAAAAGCATGGTGAAATGGAAGGACATTCTGACAGGCTCTTGGCGGGGGCCTGACCCCGTGCTAACATGGGCGAGAGGGTCTGTTTGTGTTTTTTCCTCAGGATCAACAAGATCCAGTGTGGGTGCCTGAACGCCTTGTGAGGAAGATTCATCATGAAGACCCTCCTAAGGATTCTGGTGATAGTAGCAGTGAGTATGTCAGGAATGACCGAGCCGAGATGGGGGATCCTGTCGATATTCCCAAAGCCGATGCCGGTCAGACATGATGCAACTGTGTTTCCACGCTTATTTAGCAGTAATAGAAGCTTAGGCTTACCCTACCTTCCCTTTGATGATCAGAGAAGCCCTATAGAGGGTAATAGAAATGTCAGCTTGAAGGGTAGTTTGTGCTTTTTAATGAGCTTCAATAGGTCAGATGATACAAAATGCATTAAATTGTCTCAGCAGT
This sequence comes from Lophiomys imhausi, assembly GCA_907164525.1. NCBI lineage: Eukaryota > Metazoa > Chordata > Mammalia > Rodentia > Muridae > Lophiomys > Lophiomys imhausi. The sequence goes on from CAJQZJ010032342.1 coordinate 4,170,289, forward strand.
CAGCAGATTTTTTACCACAACTGAGGTTTGGGGGTAGGAGTGGTGGTTTGTTTTCAGGCAATGGTTCTCGCCTTGAAGGATGGTGGCCCACACGAGTCTCTGACCGGGACCCCCCCAGACAGCCACGCTGGGCACCTTTTTGTAGAGGATCCACAGGAGAGGAAGGACCTTTTCCCTGGACTGGATGTCAGGAGCGCAGAGCAGTTTGGGTTCAACAAGATTATTTTTCCTTTAGCCCCATGATTAGTAATGTAGTGAATAAGTCTTGTACAGGAATGCTTGATATATCTACTAGGGATCCTCAGCAGACTGCCACCAATCCTTTTGATTTGTGCCTTTTGTGTGGAGTAAATGGAAGTTGCATGGACTTGGGACCTGTCATTATGCTTGGAGGAGGAATTTATCAAAGAGGTAATTTTTCTCTAAGGTCTGCTACCAAATTGGATTTTTCTAGCAGTAGTGGCTCTGGTACTTGGAATTCTTTGTTTCATTCTTATCGCAACAAGAGCTTTTCAGCTTCGCCAGTATGTCTCTGGCCTCCTTTTCTGTGGATTGTAAGTAATGGGAGTGCATCCTTAGGTGAAGAAAAGTTAGTATGCACTCCAAGTACATGTTTTTATGCCCTATGCTGGAATGCCACAGCCTTTCCTGTGGCTGTGGTGACTAGAATGCCTCGATATGTACCAGTTCCTGTAGAGGCTCCTAATACCATGATGCTATTCAGATTTAAAAGAGATTTTGGCATCACTGCAGCTATTGTTACTGCCATCACTATTGCTGCTGTGGGGGCTACTGCCTCAGCTATTGCCTTGTCTAGTTCTATACAGACTGCCAATGCCCTGAATAACATCTCAGCCACTGTGGCACAGGCATTGGATACTCAGAACTCTATGAATTCTCATCTCAAAGGAGGTCTTATGATAGTTAATCAACGCATAGATTTAATACAAGAACAGATTGATTCTCTTTGGCAACTAGCACAATTAGGGTGTGAGTGGAAAATGCAAGGTTTGTGTGTTACCTCCGTACAATATCAAAATTATACAAAAGCTGCTAACTTGTCCAGACAATTGTCAAAGTTCCTCTTACAGGATTGGTCGGCTGAATTTGAAAATTTGATGAGAGAGCTGAGAGCAACAATCATCCACATCAATTCCACTCGGGTGGATCTGAGCCTGGCTACTGGCTTGACTTCCTGGATACAGACGGCTATGGATCATCTTAAGGAGTGGGCGGGTGTAGGCTCTTTGGCGATACTAATGATGTTAGCCTCTCTGGTTTGCCTATGGTGCATCTACAAAATGAGAACCACACAAAAACGTAACGCAGCCATGATTATACAAGCCCTTGTTGCCATTGAGGCGGGCCAGTCCCCTCAGGCATGGCTTGCTGCCGTGAAGTAAATCTTCACTAAGCATAGTCCCTGCCCACTGAGGAATTCGTTCCACGGATATTAGGGTCTGGTAAGTCAGTGACGGAGTTGACGGGTAAGTCTCGGCCACCTAAGACAGGGCAGTCCCGAGTGGGGAGGCTGACCCAGAGACGGGTAAGAGTTTGAGCACCGCCCTCCTACAGGCTCAGGCCCACCGTGAGATCCCCAGATAGGGGATTACGAAACCTTTCCAGGGACTTCTACCAACTTTAGAAAAAATAAAAAAGGAGGAACTGTAGAGAGCTGCGATATGCCGCGCCTTAAAGATGGCGCTGGTCTCCGCCTTCCACCAGCCCGACGGTGACCGCTCTCGGTGGTAAACAAGTCCATATTTGGCAAAGACCGCTGATCTGGCTTGCTTCCGCATACGTGGGCCTCTAAGATTGCACTACGTGGCTTTACTTGATTGGCTGTTCATTTAGTATTTAGCCTGTGGGTTGGGTCTGCCCGGGCATTCGGAAGACTGTTTTCAAGGGACCTGAATAAACTGCTTGAGAAGAGCTTTTGCGAGTTGCGTCGTTCTTGCCGGTCGAGAGGGACGCGACATTCTTAAGCCATACAGATTCCAGAAGAGCATAAATAAAATAGCTTCATCCTACTAGAGAAGAGACATATAGCAAATTTGCCTAAAGTCAAATGACTTCAAATATTCTCTTTAGTTGTTGTAATAATTTTTCCCTTAAGCTAAGCATTCTTCTTTGGAATATTTTCCTTTTCATTTCAATAGCAATGAAAATATTTTATTATAGGTGAACTGCGTGAATAAAAATTATCAATTCAAAGTACTAAGCACATGGCTTGATGTATAATACAAAATTTGGGATAGCTGTTATTCTATTGACAATATCAAAACTATCTGCTTGGGTAGATATTGCTATACAAATCTTCAAATAGTTACTCGTTACTACAGGTCAAAACCTTGTTAGCTTGCCATTTCTCTACAAATCAATTTTGAAAGTTTCTAATATTTTAAAAATATTTATTTATTATTTCAGGTACATCTCCATCACAGTGCCCTTTTTCCACCCCTCCTAGTCCTACCCTCCTACCCTCTATCCCCTATTCCTTCCATCTCACTCCTCTGGAGTGGGGTGTCCCTACAATAACAGACCTCCACCCCAGTTCAGCAGTCATATGAGGGCCAAGAGCCTCCTCATACACTTGGGACCTACAAGGCAGCACTACTAGGGCAAAGTGTCTCATTGACAGGAAAAAAGTCTATGTTCATGTCCCTTTGGTGCATTGGTTGTTGTATAGTTATACTGTACTATATGGCTAAAATGCAACTATAAGTGAATAGATGCCATCTGCATCCTTCTGAGTCTGGGTTATCTCACTCAGGATGAGCTTCTCTAGTTCCATCCATTTGGCTGCAAATTGCATGATTTCATTATTTCTGATGGCTGAGTAGTATACCATCGTGTAGATGTACCACAGTTTTTAAAAAAATATTTTTTAAAAGGGTTTTTGTTTGGTTTGGTTTGACTTAGCTTTGGAAGTTTCTGCCATAATCTCTTGGCTCTGTTGCTCTAGGCATAGGGCAGCAAGAGCAGGCTTGATTCTATCATGGTGGCTAGGAAGCAGAGAGAGAAGGATAAAGAAAAGGATGGATAGATAGATAGATAGATAGATAGATAGATAGATAGATAGATAGATAGATAGATGAAGGGTCAGGGTTTCCAGTGTCCCTGCCATGGCAGATCCCCAATAACCTGACCTCCACCACTTCCCATGTGTGTTACTGGCTCAGGCCAAGCTTCTGCCCGTGGGGTTTGGAAGGCATCAGATGATAGCAGAGCTTCACTGAAATGTTACACTTGGCTTTAGGGACCAGGTCTTGTCGGTACATAACATTATTCAACATAATATATGACATGGCCCCACAAAACGCTTTTAGTCTGTAAGAGAAGCATGTTTTCTGCAATTATATTAATTGCTCTCTTTCTATCAAAGTTCCTAAGATGGGTAACTTATCAGAACACTTCCTAGGATGGTTAAACTTGAAAAACTAAATTGGAATTTTCTCTGTCTGTAGGAAGAGGAAGAATATCATTAACAAATTACTGCTTCTAGCCTCGGGAACTTTTCTGTCAGAAGAATATCAAGCTCATTTTTACAAATTATAAATACAATTCATTTAGAGTAGAATTCATTGTTATTCTTATGTTTATCAAGTTATATGACAATAAAAACCAAATTTGCAAGTTTTTAATTAAATAATTCAACATTGAATATAATTTTATAATTAAATAATTTTAATTCATCAATAATTATTATTGATCAATAGAATAATTATATGATCAAATAATTCATTGTTATATTATATTTAGACTAAATTTTGCCTAAGACAATAGTATCGTAAAGCAAAACTACTTTATGATATACTATAGTACATGAATACTGCCATAAAACTGTGATTATAACAGAAATATTCTATTTCCAGAATGTATGTGATTTGTCTTCCTACTGGATAAAACAAGGAAAATTCCTCATATTTGTAGAGCATGATTATAAAAGCTCAGAAATACACATTGAATAATAACATTGTGGTTTTATTGAAAAAAATTTAAGGATGTTTAAGAAAATATACAGGCAGCCATAGCTTTATGTTACACTAGTGTACGTCATGTTAGTCCAAGGATGATAGAGTCACTTAGGTTAAGTGCCATGTAATCAGAGCGAATGTTTAAATAGGCTAACTTTTCTAAATAAAATAAGTAAACAGAATTGAGGGTTTCATAGCCAACAACCATCAAATTTCCACTCAACTTGATTTAGGATTTTAGGGATATCACCCCTTCTCTCATCTGTGAAAAAAATACTTCCTCATCCATGTTCATTGCTTCAATATGTACACTGTCTAAGGACTGGAACTATCCTGGATGTCTATCAGTAGAGTAGTATCTAAAAATGTGTGATCCATAGACACAAGGTAATTGTGTTCAGACACACACACACACACACACACACACACAGAGAGACACAAAATGAAGTCGTGACATTTGGAGGATAATGGATGGGGCTGGAAGTAATAGGTTAAGAAAGAGAAATATTTTGTGTTTCCTCCCATATGTAGAGCTTAGCCTCTCATTTTACATGTGTGTGTGTTTGTTTGTTTGTTTGTTTGTTTTGTGTATGTGTATGTGATTGTATGTGTGTGTGTGTGTTGGGGGTGTGTTGGGTGTGTGACTTGTGAGCTGATATATCAAGAGAATGAGGAGAAATATGAATAATAAAATGCATGTGATAAAAAGGGCTACAGGGAGGAGAAAGGGAAAGAACGTAGGACAAGGAATGGAGGAAAGGTGCTGGGTGAGAAGTGTCAGCAAAAACAAATGCCACAATTAAACCTATTAGTTTTCAAGTTATTTCAAACAGTAACAGTGTAATTTTGAATTTACTAAGCCTCTTTCATCACTTGCTGAAGTTTCCTTCACTCTTTGAGATGGGTTACCACCACCTAGTCATGTGTATTGGCAACAAAACCCAGTTACATCCTAAGTTTAATTGGGTGAAACCAGCTTTGATTAGAGGAAAAAGAAACCCATAACAACAGATGAAAATTATGAATAAAAATGGACCCCTAGGCTCATATATTGGCACATTTAGTCCCCAGTTGGTGGACTGTTGGGAAAGGATTAGCAGGTATGGCCTTGCTTGAGGTGTGTCACTAGAGATGGGTTTCTAGAGCCCACACTAGGCCCAGTGTCTCTCTTTCTCTATCTGCCTGAGGATCAGCATAGAGCTCTCAGCTACTTCTCTACCACCATGTCTGTCTGGTTCCCACCATGACAATAGTGGACTAACCCTCAAAACTGTAAGTAAGCCCCCAGTTACATGTTTCCTTCCATAAGTCTTACTTGGTTTCTCAATTTCACAGACAAAAATATCATATCTAAGACAACAATATCATTTACCTTAATTTGATGAGAGCATGATGTTAGGTCTCAGTAGAACTGATAAATGTAGAAATAATTAAATTATCTACCAGTATTTATATTGCCATTAATTGGTTCAGTGGCTATTACTCCTTAGCCAGCCACTATAAATGAGCACACAGACACCATGTGGATTTTAACAAGCTTTGGTCTGAATTGAGCAATCTTGGTCCACCTAAGCTAGCTCTTAATTCTATTACTGAATAAAGACCAATATAATATACATACATTCCCTGGGCTGTTTTTCTCCCTGCTATGCCAATGTTCCAGGCCACATGGAAAGATGTTCTTTTCTCTAATCCATGGTGTGTGTCCTCCTTCTTCCAGCTCCTGGCTAGAATGAACTAATCCTCTGTGTAAAGCACAGGGTTCCTGTCTAATTCAGGAAGTCTCGCCTTCCTATACTTTTTCTGCTCAGCTAATTGGCCATCAGCGACTTTTATTAACCAATCAAGAGAATGCCTCAGAAGGGGTGGTAACCAGATCTCAGCATTGAAATCAGCCTATCAGAAGCAATGATATTATACCTTCATCCAACAGATACATTCAGTGATACAACCATTCATTAACTTTAATCTTCTAATAATGTACACATATACCAAAATAATAATCATATCACATTAATTCTATGATTAAATCAGTTATTTGTCAGACACAAATGAGTGAACAAAAAATACATAGAATGTGAAACAGTTTTTATAGAAATGTTGATGCATGCAAAAATAATTTTTTTTTTTTAACTTTAAAACACTGTTGTGGTACAGCTCTTTATTTTGTTTTGTTTTTGTTTCCAGCATTCTTTTTTTAATACTTTATCTTTTTATTTCTTCAAGTTACATCTCAGTCACAATCCCTTCCCTACTCCCCCTTCCTGTCCCACCCTTCCACCCTCTTCCCCCCAACAGCTTCCCCTTTCAGTCCAACAAATGGTTCCTTCATTATAACAGTAAATACTATACAAAACAACAGAAATAAATATGCCACATTTATGAGAGTTAAATGGCCCAGTATACATTCCCAATGTCCAGTTCATACATATTTGGCCCCTGACTTTAACATTCTACCATCTAACCATCTCCATGAGTTTAAAGGTCTATATCTGACTCAGCTTTCATACTAACTTGCATCACTACTAAAAACATCTTCTCAGATCCAGAACACCCTCTTGATTCCTAAACAACTCAAAATTTAACTATGAGACTCTAGCTGTCTATTCTTCAACCACCTCAGAGACCTGAGAGGGATAAATATATCGGCTTATATAGGAAGTGCAGGGCCTGCAGCTTCCAAAACTAAGAAATGACATACCAGTGGCTGCCTGGACAGTTCCCATTTTCTCTCCATACATTCCAGCATCAATCTTCAGCCTTTTTGTTGTCTTAAATTAAGATTTTTTTTTATATCGAGACATATCAGCTCCTGAAAGCACCCCCTATTCTACTACAAGTAGAAGATAAGCATCGAAGAATCTCCTGTGTGAGATGGTTGAATTAGTGGCAAGCCTATCTCTTAGCATGAAAAAACCCCTTGCTGCAACTGCAGACAGACTGCTGTCCAAAAAGGACAAAACTTGGTAGCAGGGAAGTCGACAGCCTAGCTCTGCAAAACAGGGTAGGTAAGTCCTTCATAATCCCTGCTCTACAATAAATGTCTGTCAGAGAAACAGGACCAAAAATAATTCTTTTTTTTCCTTTATTTTTTATTTCTTCAAGTTACATCTCAATCGCAGTCCCCTCCCTATACCCCCTCCAGTCCCACTCTCCTACCCTCAACCCCCCACCCTCTTCCCTTTTTTTTTCTTTTAAGTTTAAGGTATATCTTATTTCCCCCTACAGTTTCCCCTTTCAGTCTAACAAATGGCTCTTTCTCTTATAATAATAAATACAATAAAGTACAACAGAGGTAATTAGGCCACAGTTATGAGGGTTATATGGCTTAACGTACATTCCCAATGACCAGTCCATATGTATTTGGTACCTGACTTTAACATTCTACTATCTAAACATCTCCATAAGTTTAAAGGTCTATATCTGACTCAACATTCATACTAACTTGCAACATAATTTTAAAAGTATCTTCTTAGATCTATAACACTCTCTTGACTCCTAAACAACTCAAAATTTAATTATGAGACTCTAGCTATCTGTTCTTCAACCACCTCAGAGACCTGAGAGTGATAAATATATCTGATTTTATAGGAAGTACAGGGACTGCAGCTTCCCAAACTAAGAAATGACATACCTGTGGCTGCCTGGACAGTTCCCATTTTCTCTCCATACATTACAGCATCGATCTTCAGTCGTTTGGTCCCATTTCTCTGACAGACATTGATTGTAGAGCAGGGATTATGAAGGACTTACCTACCCTGTCTTGGCAGAGCTAGGCTGTCGACTTACCTGCTTCCAGGTTTTGTCCTTTTTGGACAGCATTCTGTCTACAGTTGGGGCAAGGGGCTTTTCCTACCAAGAGATAGTCTGGCGACTAATTCAATCATCTCCCACTGGAGATTCTTCGATGCTCATCTTCTACTTGGAGGAGAATAGGGGGTTCTGTCAGGAGTTGATATGTCTTGATATAAAAAAATCTAAAGTTACGAAAACATCTTTGAATGCCATATTCTGCAGATCTCTTGAGGTTTTTGAAGAGGCCCTATCTATGTGGAGAAAGGGGTACCCTACTCCATTGCTGGTGGGAATGCAGGCTTGTGCAACCACTATGGAGGTCAGTCTGGCGATATCTTAAAAAACTTGGAATAGCTCTGCCTCAGGACCCAGCCATACCACTTCTGGGTATACACCCAAATGCCTCTTCACGGAATCATAAGGAAGTTTCCTCATCTATGTTCATAGCAGCCTTATTTGTAATAACTAGAAACTGGAAACAACCCAGATGTCCCTCAACCGAAGAATGGGTCAAAAAACTGTGGTACATCTATACAATGGAATATTATTCAGCTATCAGGAACAATGAAATTATGCAATTTGCAGCCAAATGGATGGAACTAGAAAAGCTCATCCTGAGTGAACTAACCCAGACTCAGAAGGACACATATGGCATCTATTCACTTATAGTAGGATTTTAGCTATATAGTAGAAGGTATCGATAGTACAACTAACACACCAAAGGGAACTTGGACATAGACTTCTTATTTTTAATATTTATTCTTTATTTATTTTTTATATATTAGTTATATTTTTTTCTATTTTTTAGTCTTTTTTATCTATTGTATGCTTATTGGTTTGTTTGTTTAGTAGTTCTCTCTCCCAGGCAACAAGACACTTTTCACTGATGGTACTGCTTCGTAAATCCCCAATGAATGAAGAGGCTCTTGGCCCTCATACAACCTCTCAAATGAGATGAGGGACTGTTATATAAGGACACCCCACCCCAGAGAAATGGGATGGAAGGGTTAGGAGGTAAAGAAAAAAAATGAAATGTGATGTTTCAGCTTTTACTACTAATTGTCATAATTTGTTTAGGATAATTAAGAAATGCAAACTAATGGTTATGCAAGCCGGTCATTCAGTTAGGTACTATGACAGCCTATTATAGGTACTTTCTAAGCTAATCAGAAATAAACTGGCAAGAGACAAGCAAAAATAATTATTAATAAAAATATTTTAATTGTTAAAGAAAGACATTTTCTTAATATTCATGCAGATAACCATGGCATATGTTAGTTTTTCTTTTCTTTCTTTCTTTTTTTTTTTACTTTATAGTGATGTAACATACTTGCATGTGATATGATACTCACATGTGGGAAAGTGGCAGGCAGATGAGCTTCCAGTCAGCCATGACATTAGAAGAGGAAAAATTCAGTACTTTAAAGTTAATTGTAATTTTGGTATAATATTAATACTTACTTGAGATATTCAGAACTTTACTACAAATAGTTTTTTTTTAATTCTGTCTGACTGTAGACATGCTAATGTTAATTTGATAAAAGCACTTTTAAACCTAAGCTGTATTTTGTAGGCTAAGCACATTAAATATATTTTGTTTATGATACCTTTCAATTGATGATGACTTTATTAGAAGGACTCCTATCATAAAGTGAGATAGATATTTATAAATTACATGAGAAGAAAATAATCAAATTTTCATAGAATATATTTAAGTTTAATCTTCTTCCAAATTGCTTTGTGAAATATTAAAGGCTAAGCATTATTTCAGGCTTGTATTATTTTTCCAATATCTGGTAGTTAAAATACAATTTTTTCTCAACATAATGTAATATTTCTCTCACATGTCATAAAAAGTAAATAAAATCTATTTATAGAAGAATAAATCCATCCCAGCCAGCCAAATATGCCTGAAGCAACAATGAACACAATATCCTATGTGCATAAAAATGATATAAATTATAAGAGAGACCAGACAGTCTTTAAGGGACAAAAATTAAAAATTATCAGACACTGGTTGTTCTCATTTTGTCACTACCTGAGAAGAAGAAATGTTGAATCCATATATTATTTAAAGCATTGGTAAACAATTGCTTGTGTCTAGCACAGCATTGCTTTAGATTCATGATTATAGACAGCATTTTCATTATAATGTGTCTGTCCAACATGTATTTGGTGTATGATGGGTATGTATCCCCATCTCACAGCAATAACATTTCTCACTGAAAATAAATAGATTTGCATCTGGGCACTGGTGTGTGTGCGTGTGCAAGCATGTGCGAGCATGTATGTGTGTGTGTGTGTGTGTGTGTGTGTGTGTGTGTGTGTGTGTGTGT
>CAJQZJ010032342.1:4180406-4207355 GCA_907164525.1 Lophiomys imhausi
TGTGTGTGTGTGTGTGTGTGTGTGTGTGTGTGTGTGTGTGTGTGTGTGTTATTGTGAATTTTCCTGGAGAGACTTGAACAAATGTATGCACACTCTGGATAGGACACCAACAACTGATCAAAGAGACAATTAGCCTCCAAGGTAATTTGTTGAATCAATGAACTTATTGTAGCTCTGAGGTGGGCGAGTGTGAGTCAAGGCAGCTCCATCAGTAAAACTATCACAGTGTGGGTGAGGGTGAATGAAAGCTACATGTCTGATGTTCACAGCAAACTTACTGACAGTCCACCAGAGTTCCTTCTCCCCGGGAGTAATGCATCAATTATAAATTATATTGATAACATTTCTCATTGCTGTGTCTAAATCTTACGGAATAAGGAATCACGTCATCTCATTTTGAGGGGACAGGCTTTTGTGGTGGTGAAGGGAATGTAGCAAGAGCTTTATCTGTGGCAGCAGGATTGTGAGACAGCTGTTCACATCCTGTCATAAATCAGGAAGCAAGGAGGTGAATGGAGAAAATGCTTCAAATCAAAAGACCTACCTACACAACACTATGTTCTTTTTTCTGGCACTTATTTTCTCTCTGTCTCTCTTGTTCTATGTTCCCTGAGCCTTGGAGGCAAGACAGATGTGAAGTATTTTCATTCATTTATGGTTAAAAATTAGATCACTATACATGATGATTAATTTTACTGTCAAGTTGAAAAGATCTTAGAGTCACTGAAGAGACAAGTCTCTGGGCGTGTCTATCTCTATTAGATTAACTAAGATGGAAAGGTCTACAATAGATGAGTATCATTCTTTGTTTTTTATTTCTTCATATATCTAATTATGAATGTAACCAGCTGCCTCAAGCTCCGGATTCACTGACCTCCCCACCTCAGGACTGACTGTGAGCTAAAAGAAACATTTTCTTCCTAAGACTTTTGCCAGGGTACATTATCACAATGACAGAAAAAGAAACTTGAGGTTAGGCTACAGCAATGTCACTCATTCTCAGCAGCTTGACAGAGTCAGTCTGTGCACTAATCCTAGCCCATTGCTAAAGGCAACATTTTCTTCCTGATTGAGGCTGAGAGCAGCAGTAATCTACGAATGATGAAAACAGAAATATATAGAACCTAATTCCACAGGCCTACCATATCAATTTGACAAAGCAATAATAATTGTCGACTCAATGCAGCCCATGACTTAGGACACCAGTCTACTTAGCCACACACGGGTTTATTTCTTGATTTGTAGAATCAAATATGAGTTCCCTGCTTTGGAGAAAGTTCTAAATCCAAATTAGAAAGTGGTTGATTGGACTCATAACAGTCATGACACTATTGCATGTGTGGAAACCTTTTTCCTGGCATGTTAGCATATGCTACACAAGGTCTGTAACTGAGACCAATAAAAGGAATGTTAGCAAAATCCAATACAGCACAGAAAGATATGAACACTTACACCAGTTCTTACTAAAGAGTTAAGTAGTGATCTGAATGGCATTAAGTCCTCAGCCTGATCCACCATAAGCCATAGTACTTCTCCAGGAGGTATCCTGTTCCTTCACCTCAGTGTGCTGCTAACGTGATTCTGCACATCTCCTCATCCCCCATCCCTGGTAGGCAAATTATGCTACTCCACACAATATAAAACTATGGAAGAGGAGGTCTGTTGCTGTTTGAGCTGGCCCCCCATTTCTGATAGATTGCAGACCACTACAGCAGCATTTGCTTCTCCATCAGCCCTATCTGGCTTCTGAAAAAGCTCCAGCATATGCCAACAATCTTTTCAGCCAGTATTCTTGTTGTTGTTGTTGTTGTTGTTGATAAATGAATACTGCATGCACTGAGAGTTTCACTGCCCACCCCTAGGACAACTTGAATCTTTTCCACCTGTTCTGTTCTGTCATTTGTTCCTTTTACCTGCTTGGTGATCTCTTGACAAGACTATAAAACATTTCAGCAGCTTGACAGCTCAACATTTGGTCTTCTTTAAGTTTTCTTTTTTTTTTCTTTTATACTAAGATCTAGAGTTCTACATATATTTTGTCATGATTGTCTCAAAGGACCATGTGGACCCCATCATCCACTTTCCTGCTTTCTTCAGCTTCTTCAGAATGTTTCAACACTTTGATATCAGTGTGTGTTCTGATAAAATTATACAAACTGATATGGTATTTTCCATCTCAGAAATCCCACCCCATCAAGGGTCTTAGCAAAGTAAACATTCTTGACTTCAGGTACAAAAAGAATTGTGAGAGAAGGGATGTAAGAAAAGTCAGAGTTACTTTATTTGGAGATTTTTAGATCTTCTTTAGTTGAAAATAGTCAGTTGGACAAAATGTCATATTTGGGGTTACACTATGCTGAGTCTTAAAACTTACTAGGTTAAAAATAAAAGAGTACAACCAGCAACAATGACAAAACTCCCAGATAGATCAGAGTAATTCTAAGTTACTTTAGAGGAGTCAAATTCCTCTAGAGAATCTAAATTCCTCTAGAGAAATCAAAGAAAAATACCTTCTCCCCAAAATAACATAAACACAATAAATAATCCTCTCAATAATGTGATATACAAAAGGTAGAAAATTGAAAAGTAGTCAAGTTATAGTTTATGAAAAAGCTCATATGCTTGTTTCTTAAATTGGCTCAAATAAGCATTTCAAATATGGAAATATAGATAAAAATTTGAATAATGCTATTGATTAAAAAAAACTGTTACAACTTTTTATGATAAAAGCCAAATTTGCTGTGTTCTTGATCACTCAAGTATTATTCTTAAAGTGATTTCATGATTGCTCTGTGACAATGTCACAGATGGTTGCTGATACCAAAGTGTGATTGGAGAAAAAGTGAAATCTACACTGGTAGTATGGACAGCAGTGTCGCGTCCCCCTCGACCAGCAAGGATGACGCAACTCACAAAAGCTCTTCTCAAGCAGTTTATTCAGGTCCCTTGAAAACAGTCTTCCGAATGCCCGGGCAGACCCAACCCACAGGCTAAATACTACACGAACAGCCAATCAAGTAAAGCCATGTGGTGCTATCTTAGAGGCCCACGTATGCGGAAGCAAGCCAGATCAGCAGTCTTAGCCAAATATGGACTTGTTTACCACCGAGAGCGCTCACCATCGGGCTGGTGGAAGGCGAAAACCAACCGGCGCCATCTTTAGGGCGCGGCACGTCGCAGCTCTCTACAGTTCCTCCTTTTTTATTTTTTCTAAAGTAAGCAGAAGTCCCTGGAAAGGCTTCGTAATCCCCATATCTGGGGATCCCAAGGTGGGCCTGAGCCTGTAGGAGGGCAGTGCTCAAACTCTTACCCGTCTCTGGGTCAGCCTCCCCACTCGGGACTGCACTGTCTTAGGTGGCCGAGACTTACCCGTCTACTCCATCATTGACTTGCCAGACCCTAATATCCGTGGAACGAATACCTCAGTGGGCACGGACTATGCTCAGTGAAGATTTTCAGGCTTCATGGCAGCGAGCCATGCCTGAGGGGACTGGCCCGCCTCAATGGCGACAAGGGCCTGCATAATCATGGCTGCATTACGCTTTTGTGTGGCTCTCATCTTGTAGATGCACCATAGGCAAACCAGAGAGGCTAGTATCATCAGTATCGCCAAAGAGCCTACGCCCGCCCACTCCTTAAGATGATCCATAGCCATCTGTATCCAGGAAGTCAAACCAGTGGCCAGGCTCAGATCCACCCGAGTGGAATTGATGTGGACGATTGTCGCTCTCAGCTCTCTCATCAAATTTTCAAATTCAGCCGACCAATTCTGTAAGAGGAACTTTGACAATTGTCTAGACAGGTTAGCAGCCTTTGTAAAATTTTGATACTGCACGGAAGTAACACACAAAGCTTGCATTTTCCACTCACACCCCAATTGTGCTAGTTGCCAAAGAGAATCAATCTGTTCTTGTATTAAATCTATACGTTGATTAACTATCATAAGGCCTCCTTTGAGATGAGAATTCATAGAGGTCTGAGTATCCAATGCCTGTGCCACAGTGGCTGAGATATTATTCAGGGCATTGGCAGTCTGTATAGAACTAGACAAGGCAATAGCTGAGGCAGTAGCTCCCACAGAAGCAATAGTGATGGCAGTAACAATAGCTGCAGTGATGCCAAAATCTCTTTTAAACCTGAATAGCATCATGGTATTAGGGGCCTCTACGGGAACTGGTACATATCGAGGCATTCTAGTCACCACAGCCACAGGAAAGGCTGTGGCATTCTAGCATAGGGCATAAAAACATATGCCCGGAGTGCATACTAACTTTTCTTCACCCAAGGATGCACTCCCATTACTTACAATCCACAGAAAAGGAGGCCAGAGACATACTGGCGAAGCTGAAAAGGTCTTATTGCGGTAAGAATGAAACAAAGAATTCCAAGTACCAGAGCCACTACCGCTAGAAAAATCCAATCTGGTAGCAGACCCTAGGGAAAAATTACCTCTTTGATAAATTCCTCCCCCAAGCATAATGACAGGTCCCAAGTCCATGCAACTTCCATTTACCCCACACAAAAGCCACAAATCAAAAGGATTGGTGGCAGTCTGCTGAGGATCCCTAGTAGATATATCAAGCATTCCTGTATAAGACTTATTCACTATATTACTAATCATGGGGCTAAAGGAAAAACAATCTTGTTGAACCCAAACTGCTCTGCGCTCCTGACATCCAGTCCAGGGAAAAGGTCCTACCTCTCATGTGGATCCTCTACAAAAAGGTGCCCAGCGTGGCTGTCTGGGGGGGTCCTGGTCAGAGACTCGTGTGGGCCACCATCCTTCAAGGCGAGAACCGTAGCCTGAAAACAAACCACCACTCCTACCCACAAACCTCAGTTGTGGTAAAAAATCTGCTGACTGCTGAGACAATTTAATGCATTCTGTATCATCTGACCTATTGAAGCTCATTAAAAAGCACAGACTACCCTTCAAGCTGACATTTCTATTACCCTCTATAGGGCTTTTCTGATCATCAAAGGGAAGGTAGGGTAAGCCTAGGCTTCTATTACTGCTAAATAAGCGTGGAAACACAGTTGCATCATGTCTGACCGGCATCGGCTTTGGGAATATCGACAGGATCCCCCATCTTGGCTCGGTCATTCCTGACATACTCACTGCTACTATCACCAGGATCCCTAGGAAGGTCTTCATGACGGATCTTCCTCACAAGGCGTTCAGGCACCCACACCGGATCTTGTTGATCCTGAGGAAAAACACAAACAGACCCTCTCGCCCATGTTAGCACGGGGTCAGGCCCCCGCCACGAGCCTGTCAAGATATCCTTCCACTTCACCATGCCTTTAGGTGGACCATGAGAATCCTGATGTCTGTCCGCTGCTGAGCGGCCTTGAGCATCCAAATTGAAAAAGTTTAAAGTAAATAAGGCTAAAGACATTCTTTCCTTGGGGGTACAGCCTTGGCCTATTCCCCCTTTCTGTTTTTGCAAGCATTCTTTCAAGGTGCGATGAGCACGCTTCACAATTCCTTGTCCTTGAGGATTGTATGGTAATCCGTGATTAAGCTGTACCTCCATCTGGTTGCAGAAGGAGACAAAGGACTGAGCCGTATAGGCTGGTCCATTGTCCGTTTTCAGCTGCTGTGGTTTTCCCCATACAGCCCAGGCTTCTAAGCAATGCCCTATGACATTGCGAGCCTTTTCTCCACTCATAGGTGTAGCATGTATGATACCTGAGCAGGTATCCACAGATACATGAATATATTTTAAGGTTCCAAACTCTGAAATGTGGGTAACGTCCATTTGCCAGATTTTGAGTGGCATCAACCCTCTAGGGTTCACTCCCACACTGGGAGGATGATGATGAATCACACACTGAGGACAGTCCAAAACCACTTGTCTAGCATCTGCTCTAGACAAATGGAATTTCTGCTGTAGAGTTTTTGCATTTACATGAAAAAATTGGTGAAACTGTCTGGCTTGGTCAAGGAATGAGCTCCAAAAAATGCATTCCATCCTAGTCCATTGATCAACTTTATCATTACCCTCACTTAATGGTCCAGGTAATCCTGTATGTGCTCTGATATGTTGAATATGAAAACACCTTTTTCTTTGCCAGATTAAAACTTGTAACTCTTGTAATAAGGCACATACAGTATTACTATTCTTAATAGGACCTGCTAATTCTAATACTTTCACTGCGTTGACCACATAGACTGAATCTGAAATCAAATTGAATGCAAATTGACATCTTTTAAACACCTCAATTACTATTTTCAACTCTACTATTTGGGGGGGAGCCCGGTTGAAATTGACATAGCACAGGCTCTTGTCTTTCTATCAAATAGGCTCCGCAGCCTGTCTTTGAGCCATCAGTAAACATATATGGTGACCCTTGAAGTGGTACTGCTGAAGTAACCTTAGGGAATATCACTGGGTGCTCCTTAAAAAATGATAGCAATGGATGCTTAGGATAATGGTTATCAATCACTCCTTCAAAGCTACATTGCAATATTGCCCAATCATCTACAGTGCCACACAAAATCTTAATTTGATGACTGGAATAGGGCACTATTATACTGGCAGGAGCAACTCCAAAAGACTGCAAGCATTGTTGGATACAATTTAAGGCTAAAGCAGCAACTGCAGTAGGATAATATTCTATGGATTTTTTTGGAGAAATCTTTGAATAGGTCCATAATAATGGTCCATCCTGCCATAACAATCCTGTAGGTTGACCATAGGTGGCAAATATGCACAATGCAATGGGCTGTCCTTCCTGCCATCTCTTTAGGAAGGCATTCTGCAACCTTTCTTCCACTTTACATAAAACTTTTCTTGCTTCTACTGTTAATTGCCTAGGAGAATTAAGTGCTGAATCACCTTTCAAAATATCATATAGGGGTCTTATTTCATAATTTGGTAGCTTCAAATAGCCTCTTACACAATTGATATCTCCTAACAACCTTTGAAAATCATTTAGAGTCTTTAAATTATCTTTTCTTATCTCAATCTTTTGAGGTATTATCTTTTCAGGTCCAACCTTCTCTCCTAAATAATTAACCACATTTTCCTTTTGAACCTTATCAGGAGCTATAAACAACCTTTTCTTTTTTAATAATTGAACTAATTCTTCATAGTCCTGATCTAACATTTGTTCACTCTTAGCTGCCAGTAAGATATCATCCATATAATGAACACATCTTAAATCTGGAAAATTCTTTCTCAAGGGAGCAATGGCTTCCCCCACATACAGTTGGCACATAGTGGGGCTGTTTGCCATGCCCTGAGGTAATACTACCCATTCAAACCGCTGATCAGGTTCCTCATGGTTACAGGATGGAACAGTAAATGCAAATCTCTCACTATCTTTAGCACACAAAGGGATGGAGAAAAAACAATCCCTTATATCTATAACTATTATGGGCCATGAGGCTGGCAAAGATGATAAAAGCGGCAAGCCGCGTTGCACTGGGCCCATGATCTGCATTTGTTGATTTATGGCACGCAGGTCATGCAACAATCTCCATTTTCCAGATTTCTTTTTAATGACAATGATAGGTGTATTCCAGGGAGATACAGATGGTTTTATATGCTTTAAAGACATCTGTTCATCCACCAACTCTTTGGCTGCATTCAATTTTACAGAGGAAAGTGGCCACTGAGGAACCCATACTGGATCCTCTGTCTTCCAAGTTATGGGAATGCCCTCCTCAGTGGCCCCTAGGTAAAACCCAGGCCCTGTCTCTTTTGTCTTTGCTGCATAGATATGGGACTTTTCCGCCCCTGCAAATATTTTCCTATTCCAAAGCCTGGAGCATATCCCATATCTTACATCATATGTTGGGCTGAAGCAGAATAGTCATTACTCAATTTAAATCCCATATCCTTTAAAAGGTCTCTTTCCCAAAGGGAGATAGGGAGCTCAAGTATATATGGCTGCATTTCTCCTGAGTGGCCTTCTTGGTCCTGCCACTTTAATAATCTTGCACTCATATCTGGAGTCTTAGCATAACCCAGGCCTTGAAGTGTTTGAGAAGAGGCTTGTACAGGCCAACCAGTCTTTCTTTGCTATGATACTCCTATCAGCCCCAGTATCCAAAAGGCCCAGGATCCTTTTACCATCAACTTTTAACTCCAAGACGGGGCATTGGTCCAAATCCAAGGAGAGAAAAGTCAGATCCATGCCCATGGACCCAAAACCATCTTTTCCTCTCTCTCGATCCTTTGCCGCATAGTGATCATGTAAGCTCGGCAACATGATCAACTGAGCAATTCTATCTCCAGGAGAGATAGCTGTTATACCACGGGGGGAGGCTACCATGATCTTAACCACTCCTGTATAATCTGGATCTATAACCCCAGGATGGACAATAAGTCCTCTCAAGGCTGATGATGACCTCCCTAACAGCAAACCAACTCTACCATGTTCAAGGGGTCCTTTAAAATCGGTTTCAATTAACTGGACCCCCATTTGGGGCGTTAATACGAGTCTGGTGGTGGAGCAGAGGTCCAATCCTGCTGAGCCTGCAGTGGCTCTCCGCGGTCTCTCGGATGGCAGAGGGTTGGCCATCTCTCTTGATTCTGTTCTTTGTCCTGATTCTCTACTGCCCCATATATTTGTGGGCCCCGCTGCCGTTTTTTGGACGAGCGCCACCATAACCTTGAGTTAAAGGTTGGCCATGGATGTCTGTCACTGAACAGCATTCATTAGCCCAATGATTCCCTTTTTTACATTTTGGGCATAACTCCGGCCGCCTGGGGCATTGTACACTTCCTGTACTTTCTGTACTCCTTCCCCCGGGTCACTGTCTTTTAAAGTGTCCCATGTTGCCACACTTAAAACAAACTCCTGGACTTCCTCCACCTTTTCTGGTCAACTGTACTACCACGGCAGCAAGACCAGCATTAGTTAATGGCCCTCCAAGTTCTCTACACACTTTCATCCAGGCTTTTAGCCCTTTGTTCTTGTAAGGGGTGATAGCGGCTCTACACTCTTTGGTACATTGCTCATAAACTAACTGTTTTATTAGTGGCAAGGCAGCATCCGGGTCACCAAAAATCTTCCCTGCTGCTTCCACCAATCATGCCACAAAGTCTGAAAAGGGCTCCATGGGGCCCTGTAGAATCTTAGTTAAGTTCCCACTCACCTCCCCTTTGTTAGGAAGGGATTTCCAAGCCTTGATAGCTATCTGGTTTATTTGTTCATAAACCTGATTGGGATACCTGTCTGCTGGTTGGCAAATCTCCCCTGCCCAAGCAGCATATCTCTATCCCAGGCTGTATTTCCATCTCTCTGATTAATGGCTGCTTGCTCAGTGGCATACTCAATCAAGAAAGCTTTCCAGTCTAAGTATTGCCCTGGACTTAAGCAGGCGTGGGCCAGGCCACTCCAATCACTCAGAGTCATACAATGTCTGCTTAATGCTTCTACTTGAGCCAATGTAAAAGAAGCGGTAATACCATAGGTACAGACCGACTCTGCAAGGGATTTAACTACTTTAAAATCGAGCAGTTCCTCGTACCTGTTCCCTTGTGGGTCTTGGTATACCGGATAGGCAAACTGTAATTCTGTTCTTACTTGTGTCCACATCCCCGGGCAGAAAGATCTCCCTACTTTCAGGGACTGAACAGGCTGATCTATCTGAACGGCTTCTGGGTATGGAGGGGGAGTTGAAGGCGCCGCGGCAACGGCTTTACTTACACCGACCGCCGCCAACATGGCTGAAGGCGCCGCGGCAACGGCTTCACTTACACTGACTGCCGCCAACGTGTCTTTCTCTTTTACCTTTTTCTTTTCCCTTTTTCTAATAGCAGTCCTCTCTAACTGTTCTATTAGAGCGTGTAGCTCCCCTTCAGAATCCGTGCCCTCTGAATCCTCAAAATCTCTAAAATCTCTAAGATCGGGATAGAGAGGGACCTTCCTTTTGCTTCCCTTTTCACTGTCTGCCTGCTCAGATCTTTCGCCTTTGTTACTTTCCTTTTCACTGTCTGCCTGCTCAGATCTTTCCCCTTGCAGCAGTTCCAAGGCTGATTCTCCCTCTTTGATTGCGTTACAGCATCTCTGATCTTCTAAACAACTCCTCACCATCTTCCAAATTGGTCTTACTCCATGCTTCAGAGTCCCTTGCTCCCAAGCAAAATCCAAGTCCCTGCCTAATTTGTCCCAGCAGGATACCGTAAGATTCCCGGACACCGCAAACCACGGAGCCACGGAATCGCATTCATTCTCAAATCTCTCTAGGGTAGACTTCTTAAGTTTCAAATTCCTAGCTAAAAGTAGCTCCTGAAGAGCCAGAAAAATTGGATGTGACTGAGACAATCCCATGATTAAAAATTTACTTTCGGTTCGCAGTTTCCCCGCAAAACTTTACCTTTTGTTTGCTGTTTCTGTGAATCTTTACCTTTTGTTCACTATTTCCGCGAAACTTGACCTTTTGTTCTATTTCCATGAAACTTTACCTTTTGTTCGCTATTTCCGTGAAACTTTATTGTCCCAATTTATCCCAGGAACTTACCAGTGCACTGCCCCTGACTGCAGGAGTTCTGAGTCTTTTCTGGTTCCCGGCTGTACGGGCCACCACTTGTCGCGTCCCCCTCGACCAGCAAGGATGACGCAACTCGCAAAAGCTCTTCTCAAGCAGTTTATTCAGGTCCCTTGAAAACAGTCTTCTGAATGCCCGGGCAGACCCAACCCACAGGCTAAATACTACATGAACAGCCAATCAAGTAAAGCCATGTGGTGCTATCTTAGAGGCTCATGTATGCGGAAGCAAGCCAGATCAGCGGTCTTAGCCAAATATGGACTTGTTTACCACCGAGAGCGCTCACCATCGGGCTGGTGGAAGGCGGAAACCAAGTGGCGCCATCTTTAGGGCGCGGCACGTCGCAGCTCTCTACACAGCAGGGCTCTTTATCTGGAGTCTCCTGACTGCCAGGTGTGACATGAATATGTTACCAGGAACATTCTAGAAATAGTCAAATCATAAGCTATTCTTGTGGAATGATGAAATTTTGTGATGTCTACTCTGTCCTGTATAGATGTTGGCCACCTTTTCCCAGTAAATTCATGCTGTGTGTACTGCCTGCCCACTTGTCATTTACTCACCATCTTGATTATCAGGGTGGTTAGCCTGGTATAGTTAGGTACAAAATGCCAGAATAGGGTGCTGGCAATTAGGACAAAAAGAGATGAGAAATTATTTCTTTTGAAGAAGGTGAAAACTCGTTGTAAGTATGGATATTCACTAGAAAGCATGGCACAAATAGAGGTCTGGCCTTTGCTTGAGTCACATGAAGATTTTGAAATATGTCTCCCCAGATAAAAGACAGGCATTGTAAAAGTAACAACTTTTGGAGAAAATGATGAAGAAACCTGTTCTCCCTATTGTTTGACAATCACTGTCTCTCAGAGTAAAGATTGAAATCATCCAAAGAAAAGCATAATAAACAGACATGAAAGTTAAACTGAACACAACTTATTACATAATTTCTTCACATGTCCTCAGCAAGGAAAATGTATCCCCAGGAGGATAAGACACCTAATGAATTGAGGCAAACCCTGGTTGAACTTGTGGATAAATTCTTTGGTTGTAGACAAATACAGCACAAAGAGTGGAATTTTGTCAACTCAAACAGTTTCTGTAGAACCTCAGCTCAAATCATTGATGGGATATTACGTTATGCAAGCACAGGATGTATTTGAAGATACTGAACTGAAAAAAAATTTAAATTAAGTAGTAAAAATCTGACTTGATACTTCATCTACTGTAACAACTACGTATTTTAGAGGCTAACCCAAGGTAAATTAAAAAGAAATAACATTTCAGATTTGTTACATTATATTTAATATAATCTAAAGTATTCAATTTCAGTAAAATTATAAGAAATGCATACAGACAATTAAACAAATAGCAAAATCCGTAGGAAGTGCTGATTCATAGACAAAAGATATATTAAATGTAAAGTTTCTGAGTCTGGAAGTTATATTTAGCAAAATAAGACTTCAAAAGAGCTACCACAAGTATAATCAAGGAATTATAAAAACCTTTTAAACAAAAGAAAGTTGAATAACACAATAATTGAAAAATCTCAACAAACAAATCTTTAAAACAATAAAAAAAAATTCTCTTGAGATTGAAAGAAAAATAGAATGGAAAAATTCCCTAGGTAGCTCGAAAGTAGATTTGAGAAAGCAAAAGAAAGAATTGGTGAGTTGTAGACAGAACAGTCAAAATTATCCTATTTGAAGATCAGAGAAAAGGGATTTAAAGAAAGTCAACAGAGCTGTAGAGAGCTATGGGAAAACAGCAGGCTGCATTCAGGCAGTCATCTGTACAACGAAATTCTGTGTCCGTTTACTAAAAAGCTTTAAGCTTTGCCCACTCAGTGGATGTGCATTTCATGATATTCAATCTTTATCTCCATGAAGAACAACTTTTGTATGTATGTCCAACTAAAATGTTCTTTCTTCTATTAGTATTGTTTTGTTATATTCACCTAACTTAATTGTCTTTCTTTTTCTTTCCTTTTCCCCATTTTTTTGCCATAGAATTGTAGAAAAATAGCAAATATATATAGATGATATACTGTCCATGGAATTGATGAAGAGTAAGGAAATTTAGCTACGAATCTTTTTACTCAGATTCATTTTTCATGCCTTCATTTTTTCATGATAAACTAAGTTTAAAAACTACTATGTGGAAGAGTCCAGAAATAAATAATTCATAAGTTATAAATTGATGATTGTTTTGAGTAACACACTGAAATACCTGGTCTCACTCTTGTCTTTCTGAGACTATGAATAACCACTATTTAGGCTGTTTACACATTAGCCATTCATAACCATTGATGGGGTGATGTTATGCATTTTAAACATTGATTAACCTGCTCCCAAAAGCTTGTGTGCTGTACTTCAAGTAATGCTGTGTTACCTTGCTTGTCTCTGATTGGTTAAGTAAATGCTGAGTCCTGAGATTGGGTGAAGGCAGAGGTAGGCAGGACTAAGGTGCTTGGACTTCTGAAGCAGGGAGGTTTATGGGTAGAAGTCTCTGATAGAATCCAGAACAAGCAACTGGAGCAGGAGGCAGGACACACACCATTGGTTAGAGAAAAGAACGTCATCTCACATTGCCTGGAACATCGGCATAGTGTGGGAATAACAACAAAGGGGACGTATGTATATATGGGGTCATATTTGAGGAATAGAAATTACACAATCCAGACCAGAGCTTGTTAAAATCCATATGGTGTCTGTGTGCTTATTTATAATGGCAGGTTAAGGATTAACACCTCCAACCAATTAAACATAATCTAAATAATGACTAAATAATCTAATTAGTGATTTTTTTTCTACAAACCATCTCACTTATGGGATCGAATATCAAGGCATTAAGTGCTTGTACTCAATTATTCCTTATATGTGATCTTTTACCTGTGTTCCATCATAACACCTATCCTCTTCATTCACCGCAACTTTCTCTACACTCTTCTATCACACATCATCATAGGAAGGATAAGTATCCTACAAGGCATTGTATAAAACTCTCACAAACTCAATAAAATACTACAAAAGGGATTTCACAGTGAAAAAAAAAAAACACATTTGCATAACATTTTCTTCAGCAACTCCCTATAATGTCTGTATTTTATTATCATATATTTTAATAATCTTTTTAAAATGTTTATTTATTACATTATTATGACTCCATTGCAACCTCCTCCCTCCCCTCATTCTTACCCTCTACCCTCTCTCCCACCCCTCCCATGCATGATTCTGGTGTGGGGTGTCGCTGTGTATCAGACCCCCTCAGTTTGTTAGTCACATGAGGTCTAAGAGCTTCCTCTTGCACAGGAGGTAAACATGGCAGTTCCACTATGATGGGGTATCCCACTGATAGGTAACCAAGTCCTGTTCCTGCTCTTTTGGGTCTATTGATTGTAGGATGGTTGTCCTATACTATAATGGCTAAAATCCAGTTATAAGTGAATATATGCCATGTGTATCTTTTTGAGTTTGAGTTAGCTCAGTCATGATGAGATTTTCTAGTTCCATCCATTTGGTTGCAAATTGTTTGATTTCCTTGTTTCTGATAGCTGAGTAGTATTCCATTGTGTAAATGTACCACAGTTTTTTTTTTTTTTGTTTGTTTTTTTTTTGGTTTTGGTTTTTATCCATTCTTTAGTTGAAGGACGTCTGGGTTGTTCCCAGTTTCTAGCTATTACAAATAAAGCTGCTATGAACATAGTTGAGGTGATGTCCCTGTGGATTGGTGAGGAATCTTTTGATTATATGCCCAGGAGTGGTATTGCTGGGTTTTGAGGTAAAGCTATTCCAAGTTTTCTAAGACATCACCAGACTTATTTCCACAGTGGTTGTATAAGTTTGCATGCTCACCAGCAATGTGAGAGTGTTGTTCCCTTTTCTTCACAACCTCGCCAGCATATGCTGTCTTTTGAGTTTTTGATCTTAGTCATTCTAACAGGAGTGAGATAGAATCTCAGAGTTGTCTTTAATTGCATTTCTCTGATGATTAAGGGTGTTGAGCATTTCTTCAAGTGTCTCTCAGCCATTTTAGATTCCTCTTTTGTGAACTATGTTTAGATCTGTTCCCCATTTTTTGATTGGGTTACTTTGTTTGCTGGTGTTTAATTTCTTGAGTTCTTTAAGAGGGCTAATATCCAGAATCTATAAAGAACTCAAGATATTTTTAATAATCTTAATATGCCTCATCCAAAAATAAACTTTATCATGGATATAGATCTATGAAATGAAATAAAACTTATGTAAACTTGAGTCTTGGGGTTCATTAATTTCAATACTAATGCATGACTGTCAAATTTGTACATATATCTTTCACTACTAAAGTGCTTCACCTAAATGAGTCTTCTTCAAATTATTATTATTGTTATCACTACTATTGCTATCATTTTAAACATGGTCTGGCTATGTAGTCCATGATGGTTTCAGCTTATGTGTCCTATGCTGACCTTAAAGTTACAGTCTTTCTTCCTCAGCCTTATTCCTTAGTTAGGATTTCTATTACTGTGATAAAACATCATGGTCATAAACAACTAGAAGAGGAAAGGATTATTTTACTTACAGTTGCACAGCACCATCCATCATCAAAGGGAGGAAGGACAGAAACTCAAGCAGTGTAGGATCTTGGAGGCAGGAACTGATTCAGAGGCCGTGGGGAAGAGCTGATTACTGGCTTGCTCCTCATGGTTACTCACTCTACTCTCCTATAGCATGCAGGACCACCAGCCCCAGGGTGACACCACTTACAGTGGGCCAGACCCTCCCACACCAGTTATCAATCAGGCACATGCACTAAGGGTTATCTGCAGGCCAATATGGTGGGACATTATTTTCTGAATTGAGGTTTCCTCTTCCAAGATGCTGCTAGCTAATGTGAAGTTGACAAAAAACTAGCTAGCACACCTCCCAAATGTTAAGACTGTTGGCATGTACTATCACATCCCACTGTAAAAGTATACTTAAGCTTTGGTTTTCCTTAGAATACCAACAGCAAATGAGTCTCATCATCATTATCCATTTAGTCTCAGCCTCAACATTTCCCTCCTGATATCTTTTGTCTTCCGTTATTCTTCTATGTATGCTTGTCAGCATGGAACTAACCATCTTATGCTACAGTTTTAAATACTGGGACACTCCCCTTGCCTTCCCATGCCACATCCCATGCCACATGAGCCCAAATTTAGCATTCCAGGTAAGTCCCACATTCTCAGACTTGCCTGCACTGTGCTCAGGGAGGTGTGCCGCCACCTCCTGGGATGGAGTCATGGCCTCTACACCATCAGTCTCTTTCTGGGTACACTGGACCCTAAACCTTGTGTGTAGTTAGTATCTACTTGCAAGTTATATTTTAGAAAATATGTCACAATTAGTAAATAAGTTATAACACGTTTGCTTCTGAACTTAAAAAAGACTGTTTATTCTCCAACTGCAGCTGCCAGCACTATGTTGGAGATTTCAATGTTGCATATCTGTGTTGCCTCCAGATCAACCTGGTTTTAGTTCTTCTATCTTTTCACATAACAAGAGTGTTTGCAATTCAGTATCAAATTCTTTTGATGCAAGATAGGCAGAGGGATTCCCAAGGACATGAAAAGGTACAAAGAAGGCAGGCCCGTTGCCTTGAAATCCAGATGAAGCCATTGTCATCAGTGGAGCAGGAAAAGTCCAGAACAACTAGTAACTGCTGGACCATCTATCATGACAGCTCTAACCCTGTCACTGTCTAAGATCTCACCAGAAAACCCTTTACAGGGATGGAGCACATACAAAACCCTTTATGTAATCCCAGTGTTTCTGGTTTCATTTTATCAGATTATAATTCCATCAATGGCATTTCCTGAGCCACATCACAATTCTGCCTAAGAAAAACAAAGAGAGAGGGGTAAGAGTATTTCTCAGCCATTTTGAATATAACATAAGTGTCACCAAAAAGTTATATAAGACTCCTAATTGTATACTCTTCTTGGAGAATCCAGGTCTCACACATGTGCACATGTGAATCATTTTCATAGCAACGCAACATTTATGTGTCCTCCTAAAGATCATCTCAGTTGTATGACACAGTGATTAAGGTGGTTAGCTCACCAAGATTTTGCTAGCTCATAGTGTTTTAAAGGAAAATTAAATTGATACAAACATGATCAATGTGAAAGTTTAAATTTACATAGAAACTTTTAGTGGATGTGAAAACAGTACACTTAAGAGAAGATGTTCTCTTCCAAGGAACACTTAACAATGTCAGGAGTCATTTCTGAATGTCACCTTGGAGGAGGAAACTATAGTGTTAAATATTAAGGATGTGATGAAGTAAGTTGCAATGCCAGCATAGCCCCTACACACAGCATCAAATTGCCTTGGCACATCACATGGCACCGGGTCAACAACAAATACCCAGTTTGAGAAATTTTTCAATAATCTGAGAAAGTTTGAAAACAGTGTCAGCACCTACTTTTCTTACCTTACCTTAATATCACTCTCCGTCCCATCTCATTCCAGCCATCAGGAGAAGACATGTGGCAGGTAGGAAGATAGCTCTTGCTTCTCCTGACTGGAATCCCAAAGCTCAACATCAGTACCTCTAGCATGAAGCAGAAATGTATGGATCTAAGAGACTTTTTCTGAGTCAATAAATGTGTCCACATTGGGCTTGAGTGAAGATATTTTAAACAAAGGTATTTGTACCCCTCCTTCTGTCTGGACCATTGAGACCACAAAGACTTGGAATTTTCCACAGAAGAAAAGCTTAGGGTCCTGGTATCCATCAGAGGTGGGACTTGACACCCAGGAAGATTGCAAACAATGCTGCCAACTTAAAAGACAGGAGCCAAGAGAGAAATAATGATGGGCCAAAAATGTCTCAGTGGTAGAGTAGTGGTCAGGAATACATGTTGACCAAGACTACTTCATTATGCAATTCTCCTGTGTTTGACATTCAGGCTCTTGTCAGGTCCCTGAAGATTCACTGAATGTCACTGGATCTCTGTGTTCCCCTTCCCACTGTGGCCATATTGAATAAATCTTCTTTTTCTGTTTTGCATGATTATTTTTCTATTGACTTATTGAGGACAAGTGACCATGTTAACTAACCAGATCTTGTACTATAAACTCTCCTGTTACACAAACATTTGACAGTTCTTAGTAAAAGTGGTAAGTATTTGTTTCTCTATAGATATATGCCCAAGTCTTGTTTACTTTCTAAAAACTCAAGATTAATGTGAAGAATGAAATTAATGATAATTCCCCTGTATTCTACAAACCATTACTTTTTATATTTCTATCAGTAAAATTGTATTATATTTGAATTATCAGGCATACATCATGTTTCTCAAGAAAACTTAGAATGGAGATTCCTATTCAAACTTGAAGCCTTGGCTAAATGTCTATGAAAAAAATTTAAATTAATAATTTTCATTATTATTAAACTTCCATTTGGTTTTTCTGATTATCTCCATGTTTTTTGAAGAACCAAGTGGATGTTATTTACTCCATTTCAGGTCAAAAGTCTGAACTCAGAGCTATTCAGCACCATTCCAATCCACATGAAAGCTCTTAGGAGAATCGGCCCTTCCCTCTTCAAAGTCGTGGTGTCTGTCCTCATGTTCAAGCATGTTTCCCATGTGTGATCAATCTCTGCTCCACCTTCATGTCATCTTTTTATTTATTTTTCTCATAAGGATATTTATTATTGGATATGGGATCCATTCTGATAATCTATAATGTGCATATATCATATATCCATAGTTATATGCACAAAATGATTTTGCTCAAGTTACACAATATTTATTCACAGATTACACGTATCATTTAGAAAGTCATATTTCCCCTTGCCAAACTGATCATCTGATATTTTAATTGCAATGTTAGTATTAGTTTCTAAAACTCCTATATTTCAGCCCCATACTTTTAGAAAAGTCAATTGCGATTTACAACATGTCACTTATTTCCATGGCTCTACCATTACTTGTCTGCTATGGATACTTTTCTCCTCTGCTATTGGGAGGGGAAAATCTTGTTGATTTCCTGTTGATATCAGCTATATGCCTTTTATTAACAATATCATAAACAGCACAAAGATCTAATCTTACAGTACAGATGTAACAAGGAGGGTTTATAGGCTAATCTGCAAACAGTTTTTTTACATTGTAATCTCTTATCTATAATAATCTATAAATACTTCTGAAAAATATTCCAAATACACTTCCCTGAGACTCTCAGAGCACCCAAAGGTTAAGGATCTTCAAGTCATTGTTTGATCTTTTAATTGATCAAAAGCCAAGGGAGATATGACAGATGCCCATACTCACACCACTCATGATGCAGGGATCAGCGATCCCTGGAGCCTCCAGCTAGCTAGAAACCACTCATGGCTGAGTGCAATGAGAGCCCCTGAATCAATAAACAGAGTGAGACTGAGAAACACTCACACACACACACTTGCACAAAGGCATACACCCAAAGACATGTGAATACGAATATACATATCAATACTTTTTAATTGCTTTCAATTTTTCAAATTTCAAATAACAGACAAGAAATATTTCCTCTCACTCTAAATAGATATACTGTAACCATTTTATTTATGTTTGCATTTATTAAAATGATCTTACAAAATGGAGTAGAGGTGAAAAGAAATACCAAAGACACATTTTTAAAGTAGATGAAAGATACAGTGTATATTTGCTATTACATCTAAAAAGTCTAAGTTTAGTTTTGCAACAAATTAAAAACATAGACAATAACATCTAGAAATATATTCAGGTTGAACAGTATGGAAAGTTGTTTTCAGTTGCAAAGACAACACCTAAAAAGGCAGAAACGTTTGTTCTGGTTTGTTAACTCCCTAGCAGATATTTTTATACAAAGGGTACATCTTCAAAGAACTGCGAGGGAGTTAGGTGCAAAAATTCTGCTCTTGTGTAACAAGATTTGTGCTAATACCTCCTACACACCACTTTCCAAATGCACCCTTTCTGCTTGGTAGATCGTTGTTGCCAGAAGGGCTGGGACTCAGCAAAAGTGGATATTTGTAAAACAAATATTTTGTTACCATGAAAAAAACTTTATAAGCTTGGTAATTTAAAATGAAAAGACATATGAGGAAAAGTATGGCTTATAAAATTGCAGGTTGATGTGGAACAAAACAAAAAAAAAGCCTAAATGGGGATAAAGTTTTCAGATTTGATGGACTATCAAAAAAATACACATTCAAAATACAATTTCTGATCACATTTCTGTTTTCTCAAATCTCTTTATGGTGTCATATTGTAATGGAATCTGATACAGGGCATATCATAATGCTTGTGCAATGATGAACACTAGTGTGTGATCAAGTAAAAAAAAATATTTATATAAGCACATACCCAGGCAACCCTTTTTAACAAAACATAATTTCATCAGAAGATACAGGACTTTGGTTGAAAAGCTTCTGGGCAAAAGCAAAGGACTTTGATACTCAAATTGGAGGAGGCAGGAAGTGTGTGAAGACAAACAATTTGATTGAGGGTGAAAGGCTGGGCACACAAAGCCCTGCAGATTGGCAAGTGATGGGTAACAGAGTTCCTTCTGCGCTGTAATTTTCTGAGAACAAATAGACATTAACCAAGTGCCCTCAACTCACAATGCCTACTAATTGCTAGCGATAAACCCAGGGCTCCCGCTTTTAATCTTAACACTCATGCTATGGTCCTGTGACTGCACTGTATGAATTTGCCCACTCAATTTCCTGTATGCAAAAGGAACTCTTGAAGTAGCAGGGTTTTTTTTCTAGGCTTCTGTATTTAAAAATAGATGTATATAATCAAAACAAGGAACAAACACTTCAGATAATTTTTGAAAGAGTGAGAACTTATTTACATTACAACACGTTGGTCAGTCATTTAAAATTAAGCTCCTAGGGAGACACATTTTCTTTAAAAACAAAAAAAAAAAAAGAAAAAAGAGAGCTGTGTGAGTAATTTCCTAATAAAATGCAAAAATACGTATGGGACAATCAGTGCTTATGATTTTTAAAAAACAAAGATACTTCGTAGGCTTCATGAAATTGTGGTAGGAAAATTTAAATCTAAGTTTAAGATCACTTTTAAAAAGTAACAACTTTTGAGCCTTTAATATAGTTTAACCTGGGATGGAGAGATGACTCAGCCAGTACAGGCTAGGCTCACAACCAAAAATATATTTTTAAACTCTTTTTTGATTGTTACTGGTAAATTTTTAAGTGTTTTACAGTCAGACCTGTGTAAAGTTGGTGAAATCTCTGTTTCCTAGGGTTGTGAGAGAGCAGAAAATGCTACTACCTCTTAGGGGGAAAAATGCTTGTTTGGTATATGAATTGTTTTGAAATGATACCATGAAGAAGACTTGATAATCCCAAAGATGTTACACAAGGAAAAAGACCACTGACCCAAATCATCATGCCCAAATTAATTAAAGCAAGCTATTTTACTCATGTACATAGGCAATCTCCCCCAATACAGAATTTGAGAGGTCAGCATTGGATGTGAGGAAGACAGTTTTTATAGTTCATGGGTAGATGTTTTCAAAATGGGGAATTTGGTGGTCAAAATAGGTGGGATTACAGGAACAGAACACAAGTCAGTCATAATGACTTCTGACACAAAGGCATGTTTACAAGCTGGTCTTAACAAGATAGTAATAATAATGTAGTCATCACAACTTTTTTACAAAAAGGAAGGGTTTTAAGGAGGTTAAAATAACTTATTGAAACAATGACATGGCTGCCATTTCCTTGAATAGGCAGTGCAAAGCTATTTGTAGTTAAGTTTAGACTTGGGGCTTAACGCAATCCTTGAGAAACAGATTAAAAGCAAACAGGAATGAATCCAGTTTGCCTTTAATATAAGATATTTCTAAGACTAAGATGAAGGCAGGCTGGTTAATCAGCCCTCCCTCTTTTCTCCATCAAAAGGCAAACTCTGGAAACAGCATTAGATCCTAGGAACATGAACACCATGGCTCTTGAATCCTGAATATTTAACCTTTCTTGGCTATCCTTTCATCCCCATCTCTAATTTGCCACTATTTTGTTGCCAAACCCTGTCACTTTCCTAAAATGGAAGCATTTCTCTGTTTGTGTGTGTGTGTGTGTGTGTGTGTGTGTGTGTGTGTGTGTGTGTGTTTGCTTGCTTGCTGACATGCTCTAGGAGGTGGAATTAAAATACCTTTGTCAGAATTGCTTCTGGTCTGGGAACTTCTCGTACATATTTCCAGGATACTTGTATTGCTTCTGTTAGCTTCCTCTAATTATTGTAGAGTGAAGGCCATTAGTGAGAGACCAGAAAATGAAGCCAGTCCTTATTAGGAAATGTAATGAGCACAGCCCAGTCATCTCCAGCTGGCAACACTGATTGCTACAACCAGAGGCCTTTCACCTAGCACAGCACCCTGAACTGTAACCCATTGACCAGGGATGCCCTTATTTGCATGACTCTGATTTACATAACATTTGTATGGCAGAGATTGCATACCACATCATGCTTACTTGCCATAGCTAACTATACACCAGGCATTCTGGACAGTACTACTTCGCTTGGTATAAATTACATTCAAGAAATTTTTTACAAAGAAATTCACCCTGACTACAAAAGGACTTTGAGCTCAAGTTATGCCACAGGATGTGTTCATATCACTGTCCAGTGTGTTGATTTCTTGCAGTGTGTTCAGTAAACTGTTTTTTTTTTCTAACTTTGTATAAACAATGAATTCATTCACCCGCTGCCAATTCTTCCAGGCATAGTGACATAGCGTTCTATAGTTTCCTCTGTTATAGGTGTTTCATGCAAATGAGCCCATATGGACAGAAAAATTATGTAAAGTCATCTCTCCTTCTCAATGGCAATAAACTTTCATTTTCTTCTTCATTCTCTGAGGCCTCACATAGACATTCTTATTTTTTTCTTTTCTCATTTTGTTTCCCAAATTGCCATTTGGTGTTGAAACTAGACAAAAGTAGTGTCATAGTTAGATTCTGTTGTCTGGACACCCCTAGGGAGAAGGATCCTCAAATGAGCAATTACCTAGATGATATCAGTCTATGGCCATGTCTAAAATGACATATTAACTGCTAATTGATTCATGAGGTCCCAGCCCACTCTGGGTGTTATTATCCATAGGAAGTTGTACCTGAACTGTCATAAAGGTAGCTAAGCAATTCTGGGGAAGGAAGCCAGCAGGCAATATTTTTTTTTTGTTTTTCGCTCAGGTCCTGCCTCTAGGTTTCTGCCTTGAATTCCTGTCTTGTTTTCCTTCAGTAATGTGTGAAGAGTAGCATAGAAACTATATCTACATGGGACCTGATTTGGACATATGGGTACAGGAAAGGATTTTTCCTTTGCTTGTTTGTTTGATTTGGTTCTAGCCCAAGCAGTGGAATGACTGAAGAAATTAAGATCATGCTCTGGCTCTTTGTTAGAAGACAATGAATTTAAGAAGTCATCCATGTTTCAGGGTTCTTGATGCAAAGTGGGTGTGTGCAGAAAGTGGTGAGGTTGAGGTTGTGATTCATATTCATCAATACATGTTCACATTGCAATCACAAGCATATGCAGTTATTATCCCATACTTTACACACTGTCTACTTTCAGCAAAAATGTTACTGAGAGAAGGGATTAGCATGAATGATACTACAGAATGTTACTGCCAAGTAGATGGAATTTTCTGGGGTTTTACCTTCTTAAAGTTATGTTGTTATCAGTGGATATGGTATATTCATTCCTTTGCATTAAATGTGATTTAAGTTTTAGTATAAGTGCTCTTTAACCACTTGGTAGTATATATAAAATCTTCTTTTGTACAGTTACTTAATTTGTAAAGTTACAGAGACTGATACAAGATCTAATTTATTATATACTTTGTGGTGTTATAAAAAAATGCCCACGATTTTTTTTAAAGAAGAGAAATTTATTTTAAATCAAGGATTTAGAAGTGGGATGTTTAAAGTCATGGAACCAACATCAGATGAACTTTTAATAATATTTTTGTATTGTATTCTATAATGTCATAAAATAAAGAGGAAATAGTGTGTACAAAGAGAAAAACATGTGCAAAATAGACAGAGATAGAACTGACCTTCAAATAATTCATTGTTAACGTATCTATCCTAGTGGTTCTCAACCTGTGGGTCATGACCCCTTTGGGGGGGTCAATGACATTTTCACAGAGGTCACTCTAAGAACATCTGAATATCTGATATTTATATTATTAGTCATAACAATAGCAAAATTACAGTTATGAAGTAACAACAATAATTTTATGGTTGGTGGTGACCACATCAGAAGGAAATAACTGTATTATAGGGTCATAGCATTAGGTGATAGCATGAGAGCCACTGATCTACACCAGTCCTTTGACACCTAACTCACTCTCAGAACATTCAACTCAGTCTCAAAAAAGGAACTCAGTCTCTTGACCACTCTCATGGTCAAGATTCCCTACTATACTCCTATCTAATCAATGTGTCAGTTCTCTGTTCTTTAGTATTGAGGATCAAGCTTCTGCAATATAAACTTTTTGGGGATCAAGCATTTTCGGATGAAGTGAAAGTTAAATATAAGCAAATTGGAGAGGTTTATTCTAAGAATGAAGTCAAATTTGAAAATAAAAATCCCATTAAAAATGAAAATCCTCCACTCAATAGATAAGTTAACCTGGATTGCAGGAATTATTTGTATAAATCTTCATAAATGTTTATTGCAGCTGGTAAGGACTGTTTCATTGACAAAATTAGTCAAGCTTCATGGACCTTTCTTCTTGGCTCGTCCTCATACTTGACTTGGTTTATCGCAACAAATCTGCAGCTCTG
Organism: Lophiomys imhausi; assembly: GCA_907164525.1. NCBI lineage: Eukaryota > Metazoa > Chordata > Mammalia > Rodentia > Muridae > Lophiomys > Lophiomys imhausi. Next base: position 4,204,723 of record CAJQZJ010032342.1, read on the forward strand.
GCCTGCTAGAACTAACCTGAAAAGTCCATTCGGTAAATCTTTCAAGCTGTAATGCCAATTTATCAAGAATTTCCATGCTCTGAACTTTTTTTTTTTTCAGCAACTCTTGCTCTCTTTAACATTCATTACATTGGACCCCAAATTTCTTTGTTTGAATTTTTCCATTGGGTTAGATGTGGGGTGATTTTGATTGAGGCATCATTTTTTCACATATCTGTTCTCTAGCAAAATGTTCTTTCTTTGTGGAGATTTAATTTGTAAGGATCTCATTTAGATGTTTTTGTACAGAACTTGTTTATAATTTTCCTCTTTGACACCTCCTTTCTTTGTGGGAACTTTTTTTTCCTCCTGTACCCTTCCTCTGAAGACTTTTGGTGAATGTATCTGCACAATGCCACTCACTCTGCTTCCTTTACAGTTGGCATGATTTTATTAAGGAAACGTCTAAATCCTATAGTTTCCTTGACAAACCTAAGCTCTCCCCAGAACAGTTTACCTAAGAAAACTCATAAACTCTAGTATTTCTTCCCATTCATTCAATTTGCTTTCAATCTTACCTTCAATTCCTTGAATTTCTTGGGCATATTTTTCAAAGCCTCTGCCTCACTTTCTATCTGACTCTGCTAGTCTTTCACTCCTGTGCCCAGGAGTTGGTATGTGTGTGTGTGTGTGTGTGTGTGTGTGTGTGTACATATATATATATATATATATATATATATATATATGTAACCAACTCCTCAGTTTCCTATTGTAACTTAATCTTTTATATTCCTACTCCATTTTTGCTCTCAAGGAATGTGTGGATTGTAAAAGGAACTATATGAGAGTGAAAAACCAAGATGAAAACAAAGTGGAATTCTGATCTGTCACAGGGGCTCTGGAGACACACCAATGCCAACCCAATGGAGTTCCAATTTTTCATCTAACATGCAAGTTCCTAACATATCCACATATATTACGTAACAAGGTGAAAGATAACTTCTCCAATATCTCACATGGGAACCTTTATACCTCATGCTTAGGTTAGCAGACATCAGTCATGGTGTCACCTCTGCTGAACATAGTAAAGATAAAAATACAAAGTCAAGCTACGAGAATTTCTAGAAATAACCAATGGTTATTTCTTCATTCTAAAGTTTTAGGATGAAAGTTCTGGGTTTATCCGAGTACATGCTATAATGTTGTCTTAAATGTCTTTCCAAAGTTTCACATACTGAAAATGTGGTGTCCAGCATGTGACACTACTGGAGTGTGATACAAACTTAGGGAGGATCCACCTTTCTGTTTCCTAGATCATGACATCAGCGGATTTGCTGTACCTTGCAGTCCATGCCATCATGACCTATCTCGTGACAAGCCCCAAAGCAGCAGAGCACCAATGAACTACAGTGTTGGGGTCCATGAGGTAGGATAAACCTTCCTCTTCCAGGTCCTTGCTGAGCGATCTTGCTACAGCTATAGAAGACTAATATTTTGAACATGTGCTGTTCTATAAAATCTAATAAAGAATCTTTATTCTGGTTGGGTGGGTAAAATAAGCACATACAGAATAAATTTAATAATTTATGAAATACCAGAATTTTAAAAATGGACTAAGATTCTAATTTATCTCATATATAAAAGAATACATTCATTAAAAGAAATAAAATATTTTTAAAATTCACATACAACTGGAGTCAATATTTGGCAATAACACAATTTAACATTGTTGGTCTAATAAAAATAGCTTTGCACTCTCTGTTATCATCATAAAAAATGTCTATTTTTATCTACTTGGGTTTACTAACCAGATACGTTTTAAATATATCTACTACAATGCTTGAAATGTTCAAAACTGCAAGTTTGATTTTAATAAGATTTTAAAACTGTATTCAATTTTATACAATGTATGCAAAATGTTTTCTTTCTTCTGTTTTTTAAGAAACAGTAAGGTGGTTTTATATTAACTAAGGCAAAACGAATGGTTGTTTTACAATGTGTTGGTCAAATCCTGAATATACAGAAAGCATGGTTGGAAAGTGTACATTATACTGCAAGGCTGATACTGGTGCAAAACGAACACTTGGATAAGTTTACTCATAAGCTTGTAAATCATCTTTCATATTCATAGTACACTGATTCAAAACTCAAATTTTATTTTCTCTCTGTTCAAGTGACAAGATTACTTTGGGTGGCTTTATCAGAGGAGAAGTTAACTACTACCATTTTCTTTTTTTTAACATGTATTTATTTATTCAAGTTACATCTCAAAGACAGCCTGCTCCTGCCTCCCCCACTGGCCCACCTCCCACCCTCTGTCCCTTCTCCCATCTATCCTTCTCCTTATATGAGGTGGCATTCACATATCAATGCCCCTCAGTTCATCAGTCACGTGGGGGCTAAGTGCTTTCTCTTGCTCTGGGGCCTGACATGGCAGCTCCACTAAGGTAAAGTATCCCAGTAACAAAGTCCATGACTGAGACCACCCCACCCAGCTTACCTAAACAATACTTACATAATGAAAATACCTGTTGATGTGCCAATGGGGTGGGTGAAATGTCACAAGATACACACTCACGCACATACCACACATACGCACGCACACATACACACACACACACACACACACACACACACACACACACACACACACA
>CAJQZJ010032342.1:4207365-4222256 GCA_907164525.1 Lophiomys imhausi
CACACACACACACACACACACACACACACACACACACACACACACACGAGAGAGTAATTGAAGAATAAGTCATGAAATCGAATAGGGAATAGGGGAACATGGCAAAATTTGGAGCTGAAAAAAAGTGTGTAAGTGATGTAAATAAATACTTCAATTTAAAATTCAAAAATTTAAATAAAAACAACTAATAAAGTTGTTACCCACCCCTACTTCTTAAGGGATCTGTATGTGGACCAAGTTGCTTATTCTCTATGTTTTCATAGGGAGGTCTAGGTCAAGTCTAAGGTTTTTTTTTTTTTTTTTCCTATTTTTTGGTTACTGTTTCAGTCACTGTAAGCCTCTAGGGTCCTAAGTTGGTTGGTTCTGTGGTTCTTCAATGTGTTGATATTGACTCCTCCATGTCTCTCTATTCCTCTTCCCTCTTATATAGGACTCCCAGAGCTCCACCTAATGTTTGACTCTGTATCAGCATCTGTTTTTATCTGCTGCTGTGTGGACTTTCTGTTAGATAGTTGTGCTAGGTTCCTGTTCCTTTGAGTCTGTGGGTTGTACAATAGCTATCCTGTACTATATGATTAAAGTCAATAGAACTTCTAACTGTATTCTGAAACCTTACCCCTACATCCACAGATAACTGTAGCCCTCACCCCTCATTACAGAAACTTCTTTTGGCAAAAGGCAAAAACTGTTACAAACATCCACAATTACTCATAATGCAGAGACCAGGGTGCCCAACCACATGGATAACTGCAACTCAGCCTCTATACCTAAGGTTCAGGGAAATTGAAGAACAGAGGAAGATTGTAGGAGCCACTGCACCAGGATAGATAGCTGCTGCTAGATAATATCTTCTGTGAACAGAAGGAATGCAGCACCCATGAAATCACAACAATGTGGTTACCTAAACAATACTTACATAATGAAAATACCTGTTGACATGTCAATGGGGTGGGTAAAATGACACAAGATACACACTCATGCAAACACCACACACACACACACACACACACACACACACACACACACAGTAGTTGAAGAATAAGTCATGAAATTCAATAGGGAATAGGGGAACAGGGCAGGATTTGGAGCTGGAAAAAAGTGTGTAAGTGATGTAAATAAATACTTCTATTTAAAATTCAAAATTTAAATAAAAACAACATAACATGTTAAAGTTGTGTTATGCTACATGGAGGATATAGTCTGTGTCATATGAAAACAGTATCCTGCACTTCAGTTTGATATTATAACATGAAGTTTAATCCATCTTCTATACTGCTCTGGTGCAGCTAGATATCTCAGAGTGGGCTTCTTGCAAATACTAGAAAATAATGAAGAGTTCTGGGGTCATGACCCTGGAGGTTGAGAATCCAGGTGCATGCACAGAACTGGGATTGAGAAGTACCTTCATGCTGTATCATAATATGGGAGGACAAGCAACTCGGCATATGAGGCAGAGGTGGTAAACAAGGTGGTGTTCAACTTACAACATGCTCTCCATATATGCACTAGGCAACTCACAAAACAATAATCAATTCACGAGGTAAGATCCCTGACTGTTGTTAGTCACCTATTACAAGCTACTCTTAATATAATGATGGAACAAAACGTCAACATTAGGAAGCATCAAAATCATTTCAAGACATAGCAATAGCCATGGTTCTTATGAAAAACATGCCTTGTCTTTTTTGGTTATTGACAGATTCTTACCATCTAATGCAAAACTGGCACCAAATTCTCCATGTATCCTTCTGGTTCAGCTTCCAGATTTCTGGACTTGCAGCCATGTTCCACCATAACCATCAAATCTTATATATATAAGATGTGGAAAACAAAACTACTGAGTCATTTCATCATCTGTGTTTTCTTTGAACATGTTTTACACCTTGTGTAAACGAATAGCCCAGTATTATTTCTCAAAAATGATTTTATATAGGCAAATGTTCAAATGTTTACTATGTTAAATATCATTTGATATTTTAATTTCCAAACTCAAATCCTAAATAACATCTTGTTCTCAGATTAACTCAAAATACTAGGTGAAATTGTTCTTGAACTTTGCAAGGTACACTTAAAATTCATTTGATATCCTTAATTGCATGAAAAGTCTTGAGGAAGATGTATCTACTCATTGGCACACTTTCTTTCTGTAGAACAAATGTTACTAATATAACATTCAGCATTATGTCACTTGTGGACATATATTAATGTCATCACTGTCCTTGATATTCCCTGATGGCAGTTTGCCTGTTAGACAAACAGGACACAGCATCAGTAAAAACTGCACTTATTTTATTCATTGTCAATATTTTATTTTAGGTCATAATTTTTAGCCTGGGATGGCTTCAGAGCAGTTGGTATTTTAAAATTCAGCATACTAAACAAGTCCTCAATTTTTTGTCTGTGAATTTTATTTATTTATTTATTTATATTCCCTCAAATTACATCTCAATCACAAACCCCTCCCTACTCCCCCATCCAGTCCCAACCCCTCACAACCCCCATCTGTTCCTTTTTTTTAGTTTAAGGTATATATTTCCTCCCAACAGCTCCCCCTTTCAGTCCAACAAATGGCTCTTTCTCTTATAACAACAAATACAATACAAAACAACAAAAATAAGTAGGCCACAATTATGAGAATTATAAGGCTTAGCATACATTCCCAATGTCCAGTCCATATATATTTGGCAACTGACTTTAACATTCTACTATCTAACCATCTCCATGAGTTTAAAGTTCTATATCCAACTGAGCTTCCATCCTAACTTGCATCACCATTTCAAGAACACCTTCTTAGATGCCAAACACCCTCTTAATTCCTAAACAACTCAATATTTAATAACTGTCTAGTCTTCAACCACATCAGAGACCTGAGAAGGATAAATATTTCTGATTATACAGGAAGTGCAGGCCAGTAGCTTCCAAAACTAAGAAATGACATACACCTGGCTGCCTGGACAGTTCCCAATTTCTCTCCATACATTACAGCATCAATCTTCAGCATTTTGGCCCCATTTCTCTGACAGACATTAATTGTAAAGCAGGAATTATGAAGGACTTGCCTACCCTGTCTTGGCAGAGTTAGGCTGTCTACTTATCTGTAAAGAAGCTCTTGCTTCTACTGTAGACAGCATGCTTTCCAAAAATGAATTTTAGTGTTTTTGTAATGAACTCTCATCGAGCCTTCAATCATGGCCGTTTTAAGTTTTTTGCATTAAGGGTTAGAGGTTTTTGCTGTCATTATTTTGCAATGACGCTCCCCAAAAGATCTTCCAATCAACTACAAGCCAGAATGGTTCTATTTCACAAACATTATTTCAGAGTCTGGTGAGGGGACTGTGCCAAGCAGCCTGGAACACAGGCTTCTGATGGAACAGTCTAAATGACATTGAGACTTTACCACCAGACTGAACAGGGGTTTGTGGAACTCTAGTAGAATGGTCGCATGAGGCCGGTAACAGGAGAGCGCACACACAAGGAAGTGCTTGCACTGGACTGAATGCACTAATGATAGTTGATTGTAGATGTTTCACGGAGTATTTCTGATGATCTATATTTCTACTTCTGGAAATAAATAACTGGAGTCTGTTTTTTAATTAAACTGTTTAGAGCCCACAGAAATTTAGTAGATTAGTCTTGAGTAAAAGGAAGAAAACATTGGAAGTGGGAAATTAATTTATTTTCACCAATTTTAATTGAAATTTAGCACTCCTGTTAATCTCAAAAGAAGGAAATAACGGCAATATTACTAATAACCATGATTTTGTTGCAAAGAAAATATGTATTTTTTTGTAAATTTGCAGTTATATATAATGTCTTAAGTATTATTCGTGGCATGTTAATGTTCTCATCTTTATGACTAGCTTGATATTTGTTCCTTAATTATTTAAAATTAAATTAGTTAGAACTTAACAGTTCTGTGTGCAGTGTCATGGTGTGTTCATGTTGTGCAGTGTGATACTTTCACATATGTGTACGAGATGCTGATCAAATGAGTCTCACTCACACATGTTTGCCATTGCTTTGTTGGGGGACCTTGAATTCCTCTCATCCAGCCTCAGCACATGCAATATGTTGTGATTTCTAGTTTGATGTTGAAGGACACTGATAATCATTTCTTACCTCTAACTATTTTGTTCCCTCTGTCTTCCCCTCCTCCCAAGGTTTCTGTTACCAAATAACCATTATACACAGCGGGTCCTTGTTTTCAGCTGCTACACAGAAGACAACAATGCATAACTCTTCTCTGACACATTTCAGTCCCCCAGTTCTATTTTCTGCTGATGAACATCTCTGTTATTACTGTTTCTCTGAAGTGTCTCTATCTTTCTTACCACAATTCATATCTTAGCATTGTTTTCACTATAGTTCACAGGTTTCAGCATGCTATATTTGAATTTTCCTTTGATTCAAGGATCTTCTTATTTTCTTTTTATTTTATTTAGCTGGTTCATTCGGTCACATGTTCACTCTCATGCATTTGTATAATTTCTAGGGTTTTGGTCACTAAATTTGTTTTATCTATTTTATTCCATTTTGCTAAAAAAAAGAAAGTTATTTCTTTTTATTCCAACTTACTGGACATGTTTTTTTTTTTTCCTAATATGTAGAAGCTGGATGATGATAAAAACCCTAAGGGGTTTCATCAGCAAAGATAAACATGGGTGGCAACTTGTATGCTTGGAGCTTTTACAAAGGGAACTTCACCCAAACCCCTGCATTTTCTGTACTTTACAACAGGAAAGCAAAACCATGACTCTTGAAATATTAAATATTTCTATGTCATCAACAATATACAAACTGCATAACGAGAATTCTGTCAAACGTCGATACTCTCTTCACCTCTTCACAACATTATCTTTATCATTGTACTCTGAACTCAACGCAGGCTTTTCATATGATGTCTTTTTTTTTTAAGTTTTCCCTTTCTTTTAATTCTTATAGAATTCCCCTTATTGAAGCCCATTTTTTTTTTTTTACCACAACCAAAGCATCCCAAGCTGCCACGGTGATAGTGTTGTGAAGTTGACAGAATCCAGAATCCCATGACAGACGGACCTCTGGGAATGTCTATGCCAGACTATTTTAATTGCCAGACTGTCTTAATTGCTATGAGGAAACCCATCCTATTGTCCAGACAAGTGCTGTGTGAACGGAGGTGACAAGCTGGGCATCAGCATGCCCACATCCACTGAGTTCTACTCCTGAATATGGATGTGATGTCCCCAGTCCCCTCAGCCTTCCACCACTGTGACTTTCCCACTGTGATGGGCAGTCATTTGGAACTGGGAGCCAAAATAAACTCTCCCTCAGTTTGCGTTCACCAGAATATCTTATCACAGAGGAAAATAAATTAGGACAGTCACCAACTATCAACAGATATTTCAGTAGTCCATGGTGAAAAACCTGTGATAGAATAAGATACTAGCTTACTGTTTTCAGAGACAAGAATGATACCATTTTTTCCCTTGTATATTTTTAAAATGCAATCTATTCTGATTACAGTTTCTCCTCCCTCTCTTTATCTTCTTCATGTAAGTAAAGGAGGAACTGGCAAGATTTCCTCTGTGAGTAAAATGTAATAAGGTTTTTCCATCCTTTCCTTTTAGCTATAGTGCATCCTTGTCTTGGGAATCTGTTCTAGGGAATGCAGGCCAATCTGAACGATACCAACTCAGCTTAGCAAGGATCTCTCACACTTAGTCACATATACCTACAATACCAGAATTTCTTCTAGCTACTATGGGAAAATTACAAGTTATTGGCAAATCTTGGCTGAATAATAAGAGTATCTCAAAGAGAATTTACTCTTAGGTATTTTCTATCAGCTGATTCCTGAATCCTGCCCTTTAGTTACAAATTTTCAGTTGTAATTTTTTCTGTGTACTTGAGTTGAATTTCTGGTTTTTTTTTTTGTTTTTTGTTTTGCAAAAGTCTTTAGAGAAAAGTCAATCAGTTGCAATTTGCCTTTGATAGATCTCAAAAGGAAGCAATTGCATTTCCAGAGATGAAGTATCTCCCACAAAAACTTTAACACATCTTTCTTTTTTACCAAAACACATTGATATATTGTGTAATTTAAGATCAAGTTAATATATTTTTATTAATTTATTAATAAAAATAAAATAATTATTTCATATTAATAAGTTATTAATATATTCTGAATTTTTTCTCTTTGCATGAACAAAACATCAATACACATACATCTATCTCTGTTTCATGCTTTAATTAAAAAATAAAATATAATTACATCATTTCCACCTTCCCTTTTGAGGAATACAAAATATAATTATTTTCTATGTGTGTGGAATTGCACAATCCCATGTTTTGTTCTGTTTTTACCTCTTAAATTATAACTGAGGATCCACTAGTTAGCTTTCCTCATCTGTCCTTCTCTGTTCCCAGCCTTTGTAACCATTTTTCTGCTCTCCATTTCTATGAAATCAACTAAGGTTTGTACATATAAAGTTATGTTTCTATTTTCAGATTCATAAATAGTGTTGCAAATACATGTATTTCATTATTTTAATGGATATATATTAATTATATTATTGCATTTATGTACCATATTTTCCTTATCCATTAATCATTAAATGAACATTCCCCAATGAATGAAGGACAACAGCTAATCTTTAACAAATTGTTTTCATTTCTTTTGAACATATTGACATGGTATTATTAGCTCTCATTTATTCTGCATTTAATTTTACACAAGGCCTTCATACTGTTCTGAGAAATCCAGTGTACCTATTTATATTCTGATCAGCAGAGCACAGTTTCATCTTTTAGTAATGTCCTTTCCAGCATTTATTATATTTTTTCTGTCTCTAGTAAAATTGTGTAATTTGGTTTTTTTGATACTGACTTTTATTCTATTTCATTTTTCTGTTGCTAGGATTAAAAAAAAACTGACCAAAAGCAACTTGAGGAAGAGTTTATTTGTTTTACACTTCTAGGTCAAGGTCCGTCATTGAGAGAATTCAGGGTAGAAACTGAAATAAAAATGTGAAGCAGAAAACATTGAGTAACCCTATTTACTGGATAGTTCTTGGGTTCCTGTTTACCTAGCTTTCCATATCTAGGGAGGGCAACACCCACTCTGGACTGAACTCCCTACATCAATAAGATAAAGCCAATCCACTATGAACACACGTGGATGATTTTGTGAAAATTATGTGTTCACATCCAAAGGAATAAAAGTATACCTTTATTTTATATTGGAATTATAAATGAATTAAAATTTAATATGCTATTTTGATGTTGTTCAACTACTCAAAATATTGGAGAAAATTAAAAGACATTTTTATGAAAAAAACATTTTATATACAAAATAGGCAAATGTCTCACCATAACTTAAAATTTACTACACAGCAAAGCTAATAATACACCAAAGAGACAAACTATAACACTATTTTTGCATTTAAAATATATGTTATTATTTCAAGGGCTTTTTTCCTTTGTAGGTCAATTTCATTGTTAGGTCATTGCTTTGAAATATTTATGTCCCCAGACTACTTGCTTTGTTATTTTAACCCTGCTCTAAGCATGGCAAGAACTATCTCGTGATCTTATTTGTATTTTTGAATAAGTTACTGTGTGTGCTCTTACACAGTAGCATTATCATATAGGAAACACGGATATTGAATATGATTTCATAAGCCATGTTGGAATATGTTGGCAGGCTTAGGAGCTCTTATCTTCAAGTTTTTAGTGGTTTTCTAGGTTATTTGCACAAAAAGCTCTACAGCTTTACATTTTAAGTTCTTTTACGAAAATATTTTATCTATATTAGCTAATATAGATTTTGCTACAGATTTTATCACAAAAACAACAAATTACAATAATCTAACTGATGCCTTAATAAAGACTACTTTTGTCAGTTTATGTTTTTCTGACCACTTATCAAAATAATTCATTTTAAATTTATAAAATACAGTTGTAAAAGGCAAAATCAGGATTGGCATCCAAATCTGTTTCTTGATGTTCTTTTTTAAAATATTTATTTATTACTTCAGGTTACATCTCCATCTCAGTGTCCTGTATCTGCCTTTCCCAGTCCCACCCTCCCACTATCCCTTCCATCTCACTCCTCTGGAGTGGAGTGTCCCTACATAACAGTCCCCTGCCCCAGTTCAACAGTCATATGAGGGCCAAGAGCCCCGTCATACACTGGGGGGGGGGGGGCCTACAAGGCAGGACCACTAGGGCAAAGTGTCTCAATGATAGAAAACAAAGTCTATGTTCCTGTTCCCCTTGGTGCATTGGTTATAGTATAGTTGTAGTATAGTTATCCTGTACCATGTGACTAAAATCTGATTATAATTGAATAGATGCCATGTGCATCCTTCTGAGTCTGGGTTAGCTCCCTCAGAATGAGCTCTAGTTCCATTTATTTGGCTGCAAATTGCATTATTTCATTGTTCTGATGGCTGAGTAGCAGTCCATTGTGTAGATGTACCACAGTTTTGTTTTTGTTTTTGTTTTTGTGTTTTTTTTTTATCCATTCTTCAGTTGAGGGACATCTGGGTTGTTTCCAGTTCTAGCTATTACAAATAAGGGTGCTAGGAACATACATGAGGAAACTTCCTTGTGATTCCATGAGGAGTCATTTGGATGTATACCCACAAGTGGTATGGCTGGATCTTGAGGTAAAGCTATTCCAATTTTTCTAAGATATCGCCAGACTGATCTCCACAGTGGTTGCACAAGCCTGCACTCCCACCAGCAAAGTGAGGGAGAAAACTCTCTTTTCGCCACACCCTCGCCAGCATGTGTTGTCATTTGATCTTTGGATCTTAGCCATTCTGACAGGTGTGAGATAGAATCTCCGAGTCATCTTGAGTTGCACTTCTCTGATGATTAAGGATGCTGAGCATTTCTCCAAGTGTCTCTCAGCCACTAGGAAATGTTTAGCTCTGTTCCCCATTTTTTTTTTTTTTTTTTTTTTTGGTTTTTCAAGGCAGGGTTTCTCTGTGTAACAGCTCTGGCTGTCCTGGACCCACTTTGTAGACCAGGCTGGCCTAGAACTCACAGTGATCTGCCTGTGTCTGCCTCCCAAGTTCTGGGATTAAAGGTGTGTGCCACCACACCAGGCCAGTTCCCCATTTTTTGATTGGATAATTTGGTTTCTTGGTATTTAATTTCTTGAGTTCTTTATAAATTTTGGATATTAGCCCTCTGTCAGATGTGGGGTTGGTGAAGATCTTTTCCCAATCTGTAGGCAGCCATTTTGCTTGAATGACAGTGTCTTTTGCCTTGCAGAAGCTTTTCAGTTTCATGAGGTCCCTTTTATTGATTGTTGGTCTTAGGTCCCGAGCTGTTGGTTTTCTGTTCAGGAAGTTGTCACCTGTGCCGATGAGTTCAAGTGTTTTCTCCACTTTCTCTTCTAATAGATTTAGAGTGTCCGGCCTTATGTTAAGGTCTTTGATCCACTAGACTTAATTTTTGTACAAGGTAATAAGTATGGGTCTAATTTCATTCTTTTACATGTGGACATCCAGTTGGACCAGCACCATTTATTGAAGATGCTGTCTTCTTCCATTGTATGGTTTTGACTTCTTTGTCAAAAATTAAATGACCATAGGTGTGTGGGTTCATTTCTTTGTCTTAAATTCAATTCCATTGGTCCACTGGTCTGTTTCTATACCAGTACCATGCTGTTTTTATTACTATTGCTCTGTAGTAGAACTTGAAATTTGGGATGGTGATACCTCCAGAAGTTTTTTAATTGTACAGGATTGATTTAGCTATTTTGGATTTTTTGTTCTTCCATATGAAGTTGAGAATTGCTTTTTCCAGGTCTATAAAGAACTGTGGTGGTATTTTGATAGGAATTGCCTTAAAACTGTATATTACTTTTGGAAGAATGGCCATTTTTATTATGTTGATCCTACCTATCCATGAGCATGGTATATCTTTCTATCTGCTTATGGCCTCTTCAATTTCTTTCTTCAAGGGCTTGAAGTTCTTGTTGTACAGGTCCTTTACTTACTTGGTTAGAGTTACCCCCAGGTATTTTATATTGTTTGTGGCTATTGTGAGAGTGTTGCTTCCCTAATTTCTTTCTCAGCCCATTTATTTGTTGTATGAAGAAGGGCTTCTAATTTTTCTGAATTAATTTTGTATCCAGCCACCTTGCTGAAAGTATTTATCAGCTGTTTTCTGGTGGATTTTTGGGGGTCGCTTATGTTTAATATCATTTTGTCTGCAAATAGGGATAATTTGACTTCTTCATTTCCAATTTGTATCCCCTTGATCTCCTTTAGTTGTGTTATTGCTCTAGCAAGAACTTCAAGTACTATATTGAAGAGATATGGCAAAAGTGGGCATCTATGAGGTCACAGTTACCCTGATTCCTAAACCACACAAAGACCCAACAAAGAAAGAGAACTTCAAACCAATCTCCCTCATGAACATAGATGCAAAAATACTTAATAAAATACTAGCAAACCAAATCCAAGAACACATCAAAAGTATCATACACCACGATCAATAAGGCTTCATCCCAGGAATGCAGGGATGGTTCAACATACAAAAATTCATCAATGAAATTCACCACATAAACAAGATGAAAGAAAAAAAACCACATGATCATCTCGCTAGATGTGGAAAAAGCATTTGACAAAATCCAACACCCCTTCATGATAAAAGTTCTGTAGAGAATGAGCATACAAGGACCATATCTGGAAATAATAAAGGCGATATACAGCAAGCCAGTGGCCAACATAAAAGTAAATGGAGAGAAACTTGAAGCATTTCCTCTAAACTCAGGGACAAGACATGGATGGTAACAATTTTTTAATCCATTATCAACATGTACAAAATTTCTGTTGAGGTGCTTGGTTTATTCTAAAATTATGTATTCTTATTCCAAAACATTGATGTTAAGGATGTTCTTAATTATCAGTGAATTTTTCCTTTATGATTCTAGCCCCACTGATGATCCCACTTGACTGGTCATTCTTCAAAGTATTGTTCTACCTCTCTCTACCTTGAAATGCAACTCAAGATGACTCTGAGATTCCATCTCACACCAGTCAGAATGACTAAGATCAAAAACTCAGAAGACTGCACATGGTGGCGAGGTTGTGGAGAAAGGGGAACACTCCTCCACTTTTGGTGGGAGTGCAAGCTTGTACAATCACTATGGAAATCAGTCTTGTGATATTTTAGAAAACTTGGAGTAGCTCTACCTAAAGACCCAGCCATACCACTTCTGGCTATGCATCCAAATGATTTCTCACCAAACCACAAAGACATCTCCTCATCTATGTTCATAGAAGCTTTATTTGTAATAGCTAGAAACTGGAAGCAACCCAGATGTCTCTCAACTGACAAATGGATTAAAAAAAAAAAAAAACTAGTAGATTTACACAATGGAATACTACTCAGCTATAAGAAATGAGGAAATCATGCAGTTTGCTGCCAAGTGGATGGAACTAGAAAAACTCATCCGGAGTGAGCTAACCCAGACCCAGAAAGATGCACATGGCATGTATTCACTTATAACTGAATTTTATAAGTGAATATAAAATATATATTTTATAGAACATATAGTACAGGATAAGTACCCTACAACCAACAGACTAAAAGGAACAGGAACATGGACTTTTTTACCTGTTAGTGGGATACTTTGCCCTAGTGGAGCTACCATGTAGGCCCCCAGCATAAGAGGAAGCTCTTAGTCCTCATATGACTAATGAACTAAGGGGGCTGAGATGTGGGGGCACCCCACACTGTAGGAGTAGGATAGGTAGGAGATGGGGTAGAAGGTGGGGTAATGGGACCAAGAAGGGTGGAAGTAGGGGGCTGTGAGGGAGATGTAACTTGAAGAAATAAATAAACCTAACTTTAAAAATTTAAATAGCCTGAAGTCAATTCATGATTGAGACTATCTATCCATATCTATCTATCTACCTATCTATCTACCTATCATCTATCCACCATCTATCTATATCTATATCTATCTATCATCTATCCATCATCTATCTATCCATCTATGTATATATGTTTTATCATCTATATGTCATCTATCTCTATATCTATTATCTATTGTGTAAAACTGGAAGGGGAGTTAGATTAATATAAATTAGATTTAGTGAATATCTAGGGGCTTCTGATACAGTCTCTTAATATGGTGCATGTAGATCAGCTTGGCTGTGGGCACTTGGCATAGGAGCATATGGACTAAAAGCTAGGTTTATGGCCTGGCATTGCTTTCAGCTGCTAATAGCCTTAGGAATTGGAAAGAGCCCAGATTAGGCTGAAGCCAGGTGAAACAAGGAGATACCATATTTAAGGACAAAGTGGGTGGAGCCCAAGAATTCCCATGCTAGAGAGTTCCACAGTAGATGCAAAGCAGCTTATATCATCTGATGAAGAAAATGCTGGTGCCCGGAAAAGCTGATCTCAAGCAGATCTGAAAAAATATCCAATTCTCCCTGAGGCAGAAAGAAGCTTGTGAGCAGAGAAGGCCTCAGCAAAGCAGCAAAAGGCCAAGGACTAAACCCTGTCGCACAGTTTTTGCATAGAGGGGATCGACCAGATCAAACAGTAGCCTGAATAGAACCATGGTCAGCCCCCAAAAGCTGAAGCAGAGTGGCTGAGTGGCTAATACAAACTGAATAAGTTGACTTACAGACAGCTGAGGCCTTCCAGAGAGAAGAAAGCCTCAAGGCTCATCTAAAGTGAAGCTGCCATAGCCAATTTACACTAAAGGACCTACATCTGAGATATTCCTGAAGAAAGACTGTTGACTAAGTGCCTTAAAGGATCTACTCCTGAGGTGTTCCTGACAACTGAAGACCTGCCCCAGAGACTGTATCCTTCTAAAAGGTTAGGATTAGGGGTTAGATAATAGTTTTTTGTAGTTATTAATAGGTTTAGTTATTAGGTAATAGGTATTATAGTCATTCATAGGGCTAGCAGTTAGGTAATAAGTGTTTCTATTTGCTATCAGTGCCTGTAATTATTAATAAATATATATTGGATAACTAAAAATATTGTCTTCACAAAACAACAGACTAAAAGTACTTGGATCCATTCCTGTGGCATAAGAATAATTTTGGCCTCAAAATCTCTCTAGGTGGTAGAGTTATCTTCTCTTAACTAGAGGCTAAGAATATGAATTTTCACCACTTTTCCCTATGTTCTTGTCTTTGGAAACTTACAATTGCATGAGTCATATCAAGAGTCTTAAGAAGTTAAGCATTGGGGAGCGAAGATGGCAGCGACCAACACTGACGCATTCTGAACGCGGGGAAAAAAGAGCCATAAAAAACACAGAGTTACTGGGCACTGTGCAAAAACCGGAGGGGCTAGACCCCCCCCCCGGGAACGCTCACAGCTCCCAAGGGACTGTTAAAAGTCCCAGGGCAAGGCTCTCCCCATCTCTCACAGACACGGAGGCCACTAAACCGGGGATTCGGGAACTCCCATTTGGTGAGGCACCTGGTAAGATCGTTCCCAACTTACAGCAGGCAGAATCAGGGTCCACTTGGCCATAGATCGCTGTCCTATTGGGCTCCCCACACATCAGGTTGAACTTATACCCACTTAGAAAAGGTTGCCAGATAGTGGAAGCCTTAGCAAGGAACAAACAGGGGGCTCAGCGGGTGGTCAGCAGCCGCTCATGAACGGAGGGCGAGAGGTTCCGAGAGAGCTCAGGAAGCGGGGAACACAAAAGCAGGCGGGAGCGGCCAAATCTCGCACACTCACGAGAGCGCAGCTGGGGAGGGAGCACTGCTGGCAGGGCCAAATCCCCGCCAGCCCACGGCAGGTCATCTGGGGAGAGAGACAGGCGTGGGTGGGACCAGGGGTCCATGCACCCACTGCGGAGCTGCTGGGACGAGAGGTGCACTCAGGCAGCCGGAGGATCCGGGGCTTGGAGTACCCACGGGACCCGTGGCGGCGCAGACAGGAAGGAAATCAGGCACAGGGTCCAGCCCTGTGGCGAGAAGACTAGAGAGAAACCAGAAATCGGGACCATAGCTGTATCCTGGAAAATCCAGACATATCAGGTGTGGAGCCAGACCCTGTCAGCCTCCAGGACGACAAACAAAGCCCACAGAATCTGTGCCTGGACAAACAGGCCCATACCATCAGAACCATTACAGGCTGATAACTCAGAGTGCAACATAGAGAAGTCTGAATTGGGAGCAGTGAAACAATCCTGGTCCATTACTCACAACCTGGGAATAGGCAGCACCAGATCACAGTGCCTCTGGCCATTAAAATCACAGTGACCTTGAAATCCCCCTGTAAGCAACGACAGATAGCCAAGTAACTCGTCCCCTGCACCAAATCATCCACTGTGGTTCCAAACACAGAAAACAGACAGCTAAATTCATCCAATGGCGAAAGGTCAAAAAAAAATAGAAATCAAGGAATTATGACTCCAACAAAGCAGAACTACCCTAGCTCATCCAATTCGGATGACCACACACCAACAGAAACACATGAAAACATTGACAATTCTGCAGTATGGGAAGTGATAGAGTCCCTGCAAGAAGAATTTAAATCTATGAAGGAATTCAAAGAAACCACAATTCTACAAATCAAAACAAGGAACAACACCATTAAAGAGCTCCAAGCCAAGGTGACAGAGCTTGAACAGGAAAAGGAAAAAGCCATGAAAGATTTTCATACAAAAACAAGCAAGCTGGAGAAGGAAATGTACAAAACGAACAAAACCATACAAGATATGAAAATAGAAATAGAAACAATAAAGAAAACACAGTCAGAGTTAAAAGAGGAAGTGGAGAACCAAGGGAAGAGAACAGGAACTACGGATGTGAGTATCAACAATAGGATGCAAGAGATGGAAGACAGGATCTCAGGCATGGAAGATTCAGTGGAAGAAATCAGTACAACATCCAAAGAAAATGAGAAGGCTA